>CM021734.1:15568117-15640487 GCA_011075105.1 Heteronetta atricapilla | reverse complement strand
GCCGTGCTGCCTGACCCCCCCCCTTCCCCCGGCTCCCTGCCCCGCAGGCGAGAAGCCCTACAAGTGCACCTGGGAGGGCTGCACCTGGAAGTTCGCCCGCTCCGACGAGCTGACCCGGCACTTCCGCAAGCACACGGGCATCAAGCCCTTCCGCTGCTCGGACTGCGACCGCAGCTTCTCCCGCTCCGACCACCTGGCCCTGCACCGCCGGCGGCACATCATGATGTGAGGAGCGCGGCGACCGCAGGCACGGCGGCGGCGGTGGCGGCCTCGCACCCCGGGGACTGCAGGCAGCGAGCCCCAGCACCAGCGCGGGACGGCCTCCGGAGCATCCTCCTCTTCCTCTGGGCCTCTCCTCCCCGCCAGCAGCACCTGGAGGCTCCTCCCGGGCTTCTCTTGGCTCTCAGCAGCCTCCTGCCCATCCCTCTGCGCTCACCTTCCCTGCGGGCAGCAGCGTGGGGACGCGGTGAGGACCGAGGTGGGGAGGCCTCCGCGCCTCCGCTCTGCCTCCTTCCACCCAGGACGGCTGCTGAGCTCCCCCCGCCTCGCCCGGAGCCCCCCCCCAGTGTGTCGCCTCTTCCCGCTCCCCCCTTGGCCCACGCCGGGCTCCCCAGGACGTGCCGGGGGCTGGGAAGAAAAGAAAAAAGCAAGCGGGGGGGTAGAAAAGGAAAAAAAAAAAAAAAAGCCCCATCCCACAACCGAGACCGCCACCACTGGAAAAAGGGAAACTTTGCGGAACGTGGAACTGTGATTTTTGGAGTTTTAAGGGGGGTGGGAGGGGGTGGGGGTGCCGGCTCACAGTTTTTGGAGACTATGGGACAGTTGAACCGTTTCTAACTTAAAAAGGCAGCAGCCTCCCTACGGACCCGTGGCCACGCGCTTTTCTTTGTAATGGTAATGGGGATTTTTGCGGGGTCGCCCTCGCTTTGGTGCTGGGAGGGCGGCAGGATTTGGGGTGGTGGGGAGGGGAAGGGTGATGGGGGCCCTGACCCCCCCGGCACCAGTTGGAGCTGGGGAGCTTCCCAGGAAACTGCCTGAGAGGTTGCGGGGGGGGGGAGAGGGGCAGAGCCCCACAGCCCCAAAAAGGGCCCTCCTGGGGGCTTTTCCTCTGTGTGCGTGTGTGTGCATGTCCCCATCCTGCCCCCTACCCACGATCACCAGCTGGTCCGGCTCCTCGGGTCGGGGGGAGAGCCCCCACATCCTTCCCTGCCTTGGCCTCGAGAAGACCCCCGCACCCCAAGGGGTGGCTGTGACAGCCCCAGGGAGCCAGCACTACTGATGTCCTGTCCGGGGTCTGTCCTGCGAATCTGCTGTTTTCCAAGACCAGGATGGGGATTGGGGTGGGGGCTTTTTTTTTTTTTTTTTTTTTTTTTTTTTTTTTCCCCTTTGTTTGTTTTAAAACCGTGAGATTTTAAACTCTTGAGCTGTGATATTTGTACAAAACCGTTTGATGTTTTTCTACAGGGGAATAACATTGGAAGCGGAGGAGCTTGGTGGTGTGTGTCTGCGCCGCGGGAGGGGCTGAGCTGGGTGAAACAACGTTTCTGGGCTTCACCACCTCCTCTCCCGGACCCCCCAAGGTCCTCTTCTGAGGCTTTATTGAAAAGAAAAAAAAAAAAAAAAAAAAAACAAGAAGAAGGGGAAAAATAGAGTCATACCTGCAGGGAGGCCCCCACTGAGCTCACCCCTTTCACCCACCTCCTTGTGGGGCTGGGGCCCCACACCCCCAGCCCCTGAGTGGGGCCGTATCAGTGCTGGCAGAGGGATTTCTCCCACGGCAGAGGCTTGGGCAGGCGGTGGGAAGGAGATCCTGGGATGAAGGCCATGGACATCGGTCCCCTCTGCAAGCTGCTGTGGTTGAGAAAGGCGCTCAGGCCCTGCTGGGCTCCTGCCTCCTCCCTTAATATCCTCTCATGAGGTTCCACTGCTTCCCAGCCGTGCAGCACCCTGGTGGTGCTAATTAGCCTTAATTGCACTGAGCAGCCTCACATGGGGCCTCCACACACCCCCCTGTGGGCCAAGGAACCCATCCGTGTTTGGCCTGGGGCCACCACCAGCTGTGTCGTGGTGTCCCGGCCCCATGGTGGCCACGAACCGTGCCCCGTGGGCTGGCTTCAGGCTTGCCCTGGCTCCGTGAACTCACCCGGTGACCACCATGGACCTGCTGGCGGGGTTCGTGCTCCTGGGTCCCCGGGGAGGCTGCCGGGACCCCACCGTGCCTGTGCATCCTGTGGGCTCCGCAGCGAGGCTCCGGGCAGCACTTAACCCGAGCTTATTGACCCCAAAGGCCTCCGCAAGCTGTTCTGAAGACTGCAGATCTGCATCTCGGCCCTGTGGCACCCAAAGGTGACTTCCCTGCGGGCCTGGGAGCCCCCCGATACCTCCTTGAAGCCCAACCAGTGCCTGCCAGGAGTCCCCTTGGCACGGTGCGCTCAGGCTGAGAGCAAGGTGCGCAGGGAGGTTTGTGTTCCTTGGGGCGAGCGGAGCCCAGCTCCGACCCTGCTTGGCCTCAAGACACATCCCTGTGTCTTCTGCTTCCTCCTCAGGACACGTATCCCAACTTTGGGCTCATCACCGGTCCCGCAGCCCTTCCAGCGCCGTGCTAACATGACCACGGGACCCAGCGCCCCAGGAGGATGCTCCAACCTGCCTGGAGCTCAAAATGGAGGCCGGGCAGGAGCATGGCCCCCCTTTGGGAGGCCTGGGCTTTCCTACGGCTCCGGTGGGAATCGGGCATCGATCGCTCTCCCAGGCGGGGAGGACGGGATTCAGTCCTCCCTGCTGCGGGGTTCGCCCCGGTTCCTCGGCGGTTCCCGGGGGGCCTCTCCGGCCCCGCGCTCACCAGACTGGTTTAGCAGGGGCCGGGCGAGGAGGGGCGGCCGCTGCTCTTTGAAGGGCTCCCGGGAAGGGTCTGATGGCCGCCGGCTTCCCGGCAGGGAAAAGGAGAAGGCAGAAAGAGGTGGTTTTGGGTTTCGGCGGGGGAGCAGGCCGCCCCGGCAGCTCTGCAGAGCTTTGTCTGCCGGTGGCAGTGCAAGGGATCCCTGGGGAGCCGCGTCCCCCATGCTGCATCCGAGGGGAGGCGAATTCGGGGCCGTGCAGCGAGAGGTGGGTGCTCCTGGGACACGGCAGCGCCCTGCGGGGGGTCCCCGGCACTGGAGGGGGGACCCCAGCTTCAGCTCTCGACCCCCGCCACGGTCGGAGCTTTTCCTGCTCCTCGCTCTGGGCTGACTCGGGGATGCTCAGCGTGGGTTTGGGTACAGCGGGCGCTGGCACCGTCCAGCTTCAGGCACCTGTGGGGGCACCCAGCAGCCCCCCATGGCTGGGGGAGCAGGGACAGCAGCCCCCCATACCCGCCCTGCGGGTCAGGAGCAGCCCCAGGCCCCCCTGCCCAGCGTCCTGGGGATGGGCCCGCAGGAGGAATGGCTTTTTGGGTTTCTGGTCAGGAAAAGAGGTGATTTTTATTCCCATCATGCTCCTGCTTGCCATGCTCCTCATTTTTTATTTATTTATTTATTTTTGCCCTCTTTAAAAAGTAAAAAAAAAAAACAACCAACCAACCAAAAAAAACAGGCTTAATCAGAAAAAAAAAAGCATAATAAAGTATGATTTGAAAAAATCCAGGCATGTGTAAATGCAAAAACAAAACGAACAAGAAAAAAAAAAAAAAAAAAAAAAACCCCGGCAAAATTGAAAAAGAAAAAAAAAAAAAAAAAAAAAAAGAAGGCATAATTGCACTAAACCCCGGCCATAATTGCCTCGCGTGTCCATCACAGCCGAGCAGGGAAGCCCGGCGCCCTCACACCTGCCCTTCCAAACTTTTTCCCCTCATTTTCCCCCAGTTTCCCCCAAACCCCGGGCTCCCCCCCCCGGCGGGGCGGCCCCGTCCCCCCCCCGCTGCCCCTATCCCCGGGGCTCCCCGCTCCGTGCCGGGCCCCGGGGCCGCTTTTATCCGCCCGTGTCCCGGCGGGGCCGGCGGTCCCGGTCCTCCTCCTCCTCTTCCTCCTCCTCCTCCTCCTCCTTCCCCTCCTCCTTCTCCTCCGCCGCCCAGGTAAAGCCGTCCCCGGCCGGCACCTGGCTCCGCAGCCGCCGCGGAGCCGCGCCGCGTCCTCCTCCTTCCCCTCCCCTTCCTTTTCTCAACTTTTACCCCCCCCTCGTTTTTTTTTTTTCCTTTGGCATTATTTCCCCCTTTTCACAAAAACTTTTATATTTTTTCCCTTTTACAGTTTTTATTGTTTTCCCTGTTGTTTTTGTTGTTTTCCCTTTTTATATATATATTTTTTCTTCGTTTCCCCCCGTTAGTATGTTTTTCCTTTGGTGGCCCCCTTTTATACATTTTGCCTTCAAGGTGTGCCGCTTTGGTAGATTTTACTTTCAAACATTCTCCCTTTTATAGGGTTTCCCTTCAATTTTCCCCCCTTTTATAGATTTTCCCCCCTTTTATAGATTTTCCCTTCGCTTTTTTCCCCCACTTCATAGATTTTCCCTTCAAAATTTTCCTCTTTTATATACTTTCCTTTCGATTCCCCCCCCCTTTCATATACCCTCCCTTCATATTTCCCCCTTTTCTACGTTTCACCTTCACATTTCCCCCCCTTGCGTGTATCCCCCTTCCAATTTCCCCCCTTATACGCATCCCCCCTTTGTATTCCTCCCTTATATAAATCCCCCCTTCCGTTTTTCCCCCCTTTTATATCTCCCCCCCCGCCCCCCTCCCCACCTTTCCCCTCCTCTCCCCCCCAGCTCCGTCCCCCCGCAGCGGGTGCGCGGAGGGATGAGCAGCGGGCTGGTGCTGCGCGCCCCGCTCCCCGAGGACTCCTCGGCGTTCACCCCGCTCAAGCCCGTCACCATGTCGGGGGAGCCCGGCGAGGACGCCTCCGTCTTCGAGGACATCAAGCCGCCCGCCCGGGCCCTGGACAACCCGCCCGACCTGGCGCAGGTAAGGGGGAGGCCGGCGGAGCTTTCGCCCGCTCAGGTGCTGGAGCCTCCAGCTCAAGGCCGGTCGCTGCGTGCCTTTGGGTTGAATTCTCCTTCACTATTTATTATTATTCGGGTTTAATGATGATAGTTGTGTGCCTTTGGTTGAATTCTGCTTTTTTCACCCGCTTTTCGGCACTTTGCTCGTCCTTTCCCCTCCACGGCTCTTGCTCCGGGGCGCACTTGGTTTCATATTTTTCTCCTTCCCTTCCCTGCGCCGCCGTTTCAGAGCTTCGGAGCAGGGGGAGCAGCTGGGGAGGGGGCACCAGCGTCCCCACGCCACCCACAGGGGACCCCACGGGCACCAGGATTGCTCCCGCGCATGGCAGAAAATGGGGGAATATTTCCTTTTTTTTCCTGATTATTATTTATATTTCCACCACACGAGATTTCCGCTTCGAGGTTCCCCAGCCTGTGGCCTCCCCCTGCACCGGCTGGGGACAACACCCCGTATTTTGGGTGCCCACCACAAGGCCACTCTTCTTGGTGGCCATCAGCCGGGACATTGCTGCCTCGGCCGCTTTCCCCCCGGAGGAGAAATGGGGCGAGTGGGCCAGTGCTCAGCCCCACGTCCCCAGCACGGCTGGGACCGGGGCCCCGCGAGGTGGCAGGAGGGCGGTTCCTGGTCCTGTGGCCACCCTGTGGGGACACCTCGTGTCCCCCCCTGCCCTCCACCTGTGGCTGGTTGGGCTGGGGGATCATTGCGTCCCTTGGCGGGGAGACCCCTGAGGTGGGGTGGAGGTGCCCAGTGCCCCCTCAAGCCCACCCGGCTGTGGTCCCGATGGTCTCTGGTGCAGGCTCGCCTTCTCGGGACTGCACAAATCGCTGCTCGATCACGGCTGTGAGGGTTTGATGGCCATGTGCTGCTGGAAATTGTATTAATTTGGGTGGATGTAAGGCCTTCGTGGGGTTTGCGCCTGTTGTTTTTTTTTTTTTCCCCTTTTATCTGCCTTTCCAGTGGCTCTGCACCAGATTTACAAAAAAAAAAAAAAAAAAAAAAGTAACTAGGAGAGGAAAGAGTTTGGAAAAGATATTTTTTCCTTTTCCGATTTGAGCCAGATTGACCAAAAATAGCATTTTCCCCTTTAAATCCCGAGAGGCCGATGCCAGAAGGAAGACAGAGAAGAAAATTAAACGAAACCGAACCCAAGGCGCGTCCAGGGAGGCACCGCAGGGGAGAAGGACGCATTCCCCCTGCAGCTCCCCCCGGGAGGCCGGAGGCTGTCAGGGGGGTGATGGTGTCCCTCCGGGCTGGCCTCAACCTCCGGGCAGGCAAGGTGTCCCGCTGCCGTGTCCCCAGGGCCACCTCGTTGTCACCCGTGCTGGGCAGATCTGGGGTGTGCTGTGGGCACCGCTGGGCCCCAGGGGGACAGTAACCTGTGCCTTTGGGCAGCGTGAGGTCGCGGCTCTCCACTCCCTCTTGGGTGGCCGCTGGGATGCTCAGCCCTCTGCTGTCCTCCTGGCTTGGCCGGAGGGCTCAGGGACGTCCACGCATCCTGAAAGGGGTGCACAATCCCCTTTCCAAGGGTGCTGGCAGAAAAAGAATCGGCAGCAGAGGGATGCTGAGTTAGAGGCTGGGCAAGGAGGAATGGGATCACCAGATCCCTCCCAGCATGAGTGGAGGCTGGGAGCTGAGCCCCGGGTTTGTGGCTGGGGGCTGCATCCCACCAGGGCTGGATCCCTTGCTTTGGGATCAGCTGCAGCCCAGTGCTGCCGGGTCCAGCCTGCAGATTTGCAAGTCTTTGGGCTCTCTGCTCTCTGCAGGGCCGCAGGGAACCCAGCTGGAGTCCTCGGAGGGTTCAGGCCCGTCCCTGTGCCCCCGTGGTTTTTAGTTTTGCCTCATCCCCCAACCCCACAGACGTCCCGCGGCCGAGTGGGCGGGCAGGTGAGGCGTCTGGGCCGAACTTTGAGCTCGCAAGAGCACAATGGCTTTGTCCACGTGGTACAAAGGGCGACCGCTCTGCGGGACGGCCCCAGGAGGGGACGCGGCGAGTGGGGGGCCGCCGGTGGGCTGCCCCCTTTGCTCTTCGTTCCCCATTGCCCCGCACGGGACGGGTTGTGGGTCGGCGAGGGGAGCGTGTTTGCTGTCTGTGGCTGCTGGAAGGGCAGGTATGCGAGGGAGGAAGCGAGCGGGGGACTCCGGCTCCGTCATAAACGCAACGGATTTCCCTTTATCGCTCTTCCTGAATGGGCTGTGGGAAGCACACGTCGGCTGGAATTACTCACGAAGGTCTCGGGCCGTTCATTTTTGGCCAGTGCATCATCCACCGTGAAGTTTTCCCTCTCGAACCTGTTTGGTCAGCTACCTACGCTGCTTTGTTCCCGTTCCCTGGTCCAGTGAGCTCCTTTATCTAACCCATCCACTGCAAATAATCGCACTTACCACCGTCTTGTTAGCTGAGCCCCTTGATTAGAATATTTGCTTTCCTTGGGCTCCATTGGTGAATTACATGAGTCACAGGGTACCGCTGGTGTTCGGGGATTGGGTAACTGCTGTTTACAATTCAGATGTTCTCAGAACTTGAGCTAGCATGAAAACTCTCAAAAAAAAAAAAAAAAATTAAAAAAAAATGCACAACACCCATGGGCTGTTTCCCACATCAAAGAGGTTCAGCCCCTTCCAGGCTCACATTGAAACTCAAACAAAGGATCTTTCATTATGCTCAGAAATGCTTGGAGAATTCTTTGAAAATTATTTTTTATTTATTTTTTTAATGTGATGGGGGACCTTCAAGTTTCCACCAAGGACAGGATTTGCCAGTGTGAATGAGTATTTAATGACCTTCCTTGCTCCTTGTGGCGTTTCCAGTGCAAGGAGGAGAAAAAAACGGTGAGAAATCGGTCCCAGTACAGTCAGCTCAGGTCCTCCAGCTTCCAGAAATGCAGGTACTTATCCCGTGCGGGAAGGAAGCGTGTTATCCATCCGTTACCACCTCTGCCACATCCAAGGCAACGGTTTCACATGTGGGAGCCATCCTGGAGCAGGCAGGGAGATGCGGATACCTGCTCACCTGCCAGCCCAGCCCATCACATCAACCTCACCCGTACAACATCATCCTCTTCCACTTTGCTAGCCTAGGGAGCTGCAGCCAGCCCTGGTTGAAAGTTTTCTGCTGGAGATCCTCGCGATGGATGCGAGGTTTGGTGGCGTTCTCTGACAGGTGAGAATGACCCAAGTTTGTTAAACCCAAAGGAAAACTTTGGGCATTGCTCCTTTCCAGGTGTTGGAACGGTCGGCACTGTACAACAGAACACCTTGTTGGGAGCGGCTTCCAGTGTTTGGTGTTTTGGAGGTTCTGTGTCATCCTTTTGGGACTCTCCCTAATCAGTGTCCTTTAATTAGAGCAACTGGCTATTCATTCCTCTACGGAGAAGATGTGGAAGGAGAGGTTTTGTCCAAGGGAATGGGTCTGGAGGAGACTCTTTGAGGTTTGCTTCTCGTGGCATAGAGGAAGGACCCTCCTGGAAGAAGCACAGATGCTAGGAAATCTGTAGGGCAGGATACACGCTGGAAGGGGCAGCAGTACGTGTCCTCTCAGTCCATGGAGTGAGTCTGGCAGTATTTACTTGGCCCTGTACCACGCCGGGTGCCGTGCGAGCCCAGAAGAAAGAAGTTGGCCCAAAGACCTACTCACTAGAACGCAATGTTTTCACACGCCTTAGGGTTTGTTTTGTTTTGTTTCACTAACTGGTTTGGCGAGGAAGTTGAGGGCTGCCGGGACGGTGGGATTTTTGTCCGTGCATGAAACCTGACCTTGCTTCTCCCAGACGTGCATGGGGTATTGGGTCTGCCTTGCTCATTGTACTGGGAAAAACAGGCTTTTTGGCCCGTCTTATCGCGTACTGGCTGCCAGGAGGACTTCACAAGTCCCAGCAAGCAGCAGATGACTCACTCTGCCTTTGTCAGACCCTGCCTGGGAATGTGCACCTTTTCTTCTGATTGGAAGAAGCCAGGTGATGAGCGTGAGCCTTCGGACGGTTTGCGTGAGGTGGAATGAATCCCACCCATAGTCCAGCCGGGGGAAGCTCCCTGCGAGCTCTAACAGCCTCTTCCATGTCATGCTTGGTTCGGGAACCATGGGAGAGTTCAAGGAGAAGCCCAGTGCCCTGTGGCCATGCAATTGCTAGAGAGCAGTGGATAAATTGGTCTGGGTCATCCTGGGGAGCAGTGACATTTGAGATCCTCCATCTTGTCAGATCCAGAGGGGAAGAAGGAGTGCTGGGGTGGAGGCTGCAACAAGGGATGGCCACTGGAAAGCACGGCTATCCAAATTCATCTTTTGCTTATGTGCATAAGTAACCTTGGGGAGCATTTGAGCTCCTGCACATTTTAGCTGAGACTGAAATAGCTCCAAGCCTTCAGATCTTCCAGGAGCTGAAGTCGCACTGGATCATTTAATCTTCCCAGAAAAAGCATCCGTACCACAGCCCACCCAGAGCAGCCTCCCACCTCCAGCTGTGGGTGCCCACCTCGGTTGATGGAGAACCTCCACCTGGCTTTGATGGGCTTGGCCCCAGCCTCTACTGAGCGACAGCATTTTGGAAATAGAAAGCTGCGTACAAAGACATGGCTGCCTTATGGGGATGCCCTCCCCTCCCATGCAGGCACACTTCCAGAGAGCTGTCCTCCTGCCAGGGCACAACAGGGATGAGGAGAAGGCTGTCCCCCTTTCCCACCCGTGCCCTTTGGGCTCCATCCAGGCATTCATTCTGTGCTGAGGTTGCGCTTGGTAGGTCTGGGAAAGGAGAAACCAGCATGGAGATACCCTAACATTGACGTGGGTCCTCCCAGCCCAGCCCAGGGCGGGTGGGCCAGATGGTCGTGGTGTCCAGCAGGGCCTGGAGATGGTGCAGCTGGGCCAGAGCTTCCCCCAAGCTCCGTGCCTCCAAGGTCTGTCCTGGTTATTTTTCAGTCCGTTATTTCTGCAAGCTCTCTTAAAGCCCTGCTGGAACCTGGTTGCTCCTCTTCTGGGCACTTGACCTTGGGGATGGATGGGGTGCTTGTCCTGCTTTCTCTGGCTTTGGGATTGCTGGCTGTAGTGGCATGGTTTCTGTGACAAACGCTCGAGGTAGATGGCCTTTCAGTGGGTTGTTATCAGCTGTCAGAGGAAAGGAATAGTAAACACAGTTGGCAACCCTGCTGGAAGCATTGCTGCCTACTGGCTCAGCCAGAGGCCAGCTGCCCAAATCTGCCTCAGTGGTGACTCTTGGGCTCAAGGAAATCCCTTGATTAGAAGAAGTGATAATTAACCTGGGTAGTTCAAACACAGCAGCGGAAAAGAGCTCAGGAATAACCCTCTAGAGCAGTGTGGCTCAGCTCCTGCACCATCCATGAGCTCCTGGAGGGAACCTGGAGAAAGGGTGTATCTCTGTGACTCATCCTGCCCTAGGAGGTGCTCCTGCAAGTGGAAAGACATGAAAACCTCGAGATGGGAAGCTGGTGGGGTAGGACACCTCTGGCAGCCTTCTCCATGGGCTCCAGAGAGAGCTCGCACAGACACTTCAGCTTAGATGTTTGCTTTCCAGGTGGCCCAAGTTAGTGAAGATGAATCCTGTCCCATTGCACCTCATGCGTCAGGAGCAGCACTGGCTTCTCGGAGTCGCTCCTCAGCTCTTTGAGATGGAGCAAGCAGAGGAGCCCACCTGTGGCACCAACCTGCCTAAGCCCAGGGCTCACCGTGCTGCCGGCAGTCGTGCTTGGCCGTTCACAGCAGCCAGACGTTTGGCCCTGTGTGCTTGAAAGAAAGAGTCCCGGGGCTTTCTTTGCTAATCCCGTTTTGCAGAGAGTTCCAGAAGACTTGAGGAACAAACAGAAAATAACGTCGATCGAGGTCAATATCAAAACCAAATGATCACAGAAACAAATATTTACTCAGGTCAATATTTAACTAGGGAGACAATAAATGCTGATATTGAACCAAATCTGTATATAAATACAGTCTATTTATAACGTGTCCCTTTAAAGGGGTACTGCCAGGTACTTGCCGTGGCTTTTGATTGATGATTATCCTCCCCATTGTTTGCTGATTCCCTTGGAGGCTGGAGTTTCATGCAGGTGCAGGCAGGAGAAAGAGCCTGTGCTGTGTAATCCCACGGCCTGGACACCGCAGCCCTTGTCCCACGCGTGCCTGTGCTCCGGGAGGTCCCCCCCGAGCTGGGGAGGGGGCTTGGGGCTCAGTGCCCCCACTTGGCAGAGCAGCAGGGGTCTGGGGCCAGGAGGGCTGGAGGCTGCCAAGAAATGAAGAAACTCCTTCCTTCCCCCCCCCCTTCCCCCCACTGCTCCCTCTGCCAACTTCACGAGCTCGTCGCCTGTTTAGCAAACATTGATTTCTCTCCCTGTTCCCCCGTGGTGACAACATTTGATGTTTCTATGGCGGTTTGTTATTTATCAACTTCAGATTAGAAAGTGTTTAATCATGGGAATGACACGGCCCGCCTCCTGCCTCGGCAGCCGGCTGCGCCTCGCGCTCCTCTAACGATGCCCCTGGTCAATCGCTGCCGAAATGGCCCGGTTGGCTCCAGGACCCATTTTTGGGTGTCCTGCAGAAAGATGTTAGTCTGGGACTCCGTGTGTGTTGATCGATGCCCCGATATCTCCTCAGCCTTGGTGAGATCTGGATGAGGGGTGATGAAGGCCTCCAAGGCAGGAGGCTCCCGTGGGGTGTTTGGAAGCTGGAGGCTGGCGGAGCAGGACTCGGGTCAGAGCCTGCTGGCCATGGGAGCATCTACTCAGGGGAGAGAAAAACAGTGCAGAATCCTTTCCTTTGCCAGCTTGGATTTTTTATTTTGTTTTATTTTATTTTTTTCCTCTGGCATGTTGAGAAGACCCTGCTATGCAGTCAGAGATAGATACTGTGACCTTGAGGGGAAAATACAGGAATTCAAGTCTTTTATTGCTCTGTAAGGTATTCTTATTGGCTTTCCCTTGCTGGTCAAAACAAAAATCCTAGTTTGGAGGAGATGCCTCTAAAGCACAGAGGTTTTGTTGATGTCTGCTTTGGCTGTGTTTCCCCTTGGCTCACTTTTTGCCCCAGCCAGTGACCCATGACTCATTTATGGTTCCTGGCACCGCTGTCGATGCAGTTGTTGGAGCCTGGGGCATGACCTTCTCATCCTCGTCTGCAGGGTTTGCGGTGATGGCATTGCTAATTAATGCCTATGGGGGAAATTGGGCCACTGAACCCACCAAAGAGCTGCTGGTCTTTCAGCTGCAAGGCCTCGGAGTCTTCCTCCGTGGAGCTGCAGCGGGGGTGGCTCTGGCAGTAATGAGAAGACCTGGACGCTGAGGCTATGTGGTTGGTTCAGTCCTCCTCAAAAAGGCAAGAAAATAGTTAATTCCCTGCCCATGCCTGGCAGATGGGGAGGCAGGGACAGGCTGAGCATTCCTGGTCACTCCTGCCTCATGTGAACCACCCTAGTGTCCTCAGCTGCCCTCTCAAGGGCCGCCCTGGGCAGGGCCACAGCCTGCCACCAGGACCTGCTCCAGGGTGGCCGAGAAGCTCAGAGGCTTGGCCTCCGCAGGATTTCCTCCCGGCTTGGCCTGCCTTACCCTCGGGTGCTTCCTTTGTGCTTCTGCTGCTGTGTTTCTGCAGGGTGTGTGTGTTGGTTTCTTGGCTCAGTTGACCCCAGGATGGGGTTGCTGCAGCAGCTGGGCCACCACCTGCAGGCTCAGGCATTACCTGTGAAGGAGCGTGGCTGAACCACGCAGGTGTTCCTGAAGCTGTTCCTTGCAGATGATGGGGGTGACAGGACACCAGTCCCTGGAGCCCGTATAGCTCTGACCCAGACTTCACACTGAACCATCTCCTCGTGCTTCCCTACAGCATGTGGGGCCAACAGCTCCCATGTTCTTACCCCTTTTGGCACCTATCCTCCCAAGGCCATGTGGCTCTTTTTATCAGCACCCTGCCAGGAACATCCTCCATTTAGATGCAAATCCAAGAAGATGCACACTCTAGAAATGGGAAAGCTAAGTCTATTGGGTTGGTTTTGCTGGTTTGCTGTGGGAAAGAAGGAAGCCTGTGCTGGCTTCCACCCCTTGCTGCTCTGCCCGACCAGTGTGCGAATGATCCTGGGGTGCGATGAAGCTTTAGGAG
This sequence comes from Heteronetta atricapilla, assembly GCA_011075105.1. Taxonomy (NCBI): domain Eukaryota; kingdom Metazoa; phylum Chordata; class Aves; order Anseriformes; family Anatidae; genus Heteronetta; species Heteronetta atricapilla. Next base: position 15,627,417 of record CM021734.1, on the reverse strand, counting down.
CTCAGTCTGTAGGATCCTAGCAGTGGTGCCAGGCTGAGAGCTTCACCCAGCTGGTGCCATGTGCCAGAGCCTCCCCTGGAAGGCTCCGTGTCCCTCATCTCTTCCTGCCATGACGCCCCGTGTTTGCCACCCCTTGCAGCCAGGCCGAGCTGCTGCCCGCACTCCTCCCCAGGGCTGTCCTCTCTGACTGGTGGCAGCAGGGCCCTCCCCACCCCTCAGCAGGGATTTAGAGGTAAAAACAGAGGCTGGCTGTGCGAGCTGGGCCCCAGGCCTGCTCATCCCCGCTGCTCTGCCCCTCCTCCCCCTGCCCCATGGTGTTGTGCAGGAAAGAAAGCCAAAAAACTGTCCCTGATGGTGAACAGAGGGAGGGTGATGTCATGGCTGCATTCCCTCCTCAAAATGGAGGTTCTCCCTGCGCTGGCTCTCCGGGTGGCTCCCCAGCGCTGGCTAACCTCCAAGGAGAATCACTGATGAAAACCCAATGGAAATGGGGTGCTGGAGAGGACACCTTGGGGCGTGGGTTTCTACTCAGTCTCCCTGCACACCTGGCTGTTCCTCCAGCAGCCCCCAAAAGCCATGTCCTGGGGGTACCAGGAGGGGCTGGTGGGGGTTGAAGAGGCTTGTGGGGTGCGGGAGGTGGCCTGGCTTCAGGGGGACCTTCCCACTAACCCAGCCCTGTCTGTTCCACAGCTGCACCCCATGAGGATGGAACAGCGGATGCCGCTCATTCTCGAGGTGAAGAACTTTTCTCCTTCCTCCCTCTGCTTGTTTCTGCCCCTGTTTATGAGAGGTACCTGTAAGAGACCCCCCCCCATCATCCCATCCCATCCAGCAGCCCCCCCCCAGTATGTGGTGGTGGGGACGTGGTGGTGAGGACGTGGTGGTGAGGACGTGGTGGTGGGGACGTGGTGGTGAGGACGTGGTGGTGAGGACGTGGTGGTGAGGACGTGGTGGTGAGGACGTGGTAGCACCTCCACTCCTTCATTGAGTCCCCCCACTGGCAGGGGTGCGTTCCTCGTGCTCATGGTGTCTCTATCTGTGCTAGCCACCTGGGCACCTATGTGGGTATCTCCTCCACGTGTGGGTAATCTCCTCCACGTGTGGATATCTCCTCCACGTGAAGGTATCTCCTCTACGGCTTGCATGCCCGTGTGAACTGTATTGCCACCCGCTGTGAAAGGAGCCGTAAGCGACAGCCAGATAGAGACACCTGTGTTTGGGACGCGTGGGTTGGATCCCACCCAGGCATGTCAGGAAGGCAGCCCAGCACGTAGTCAGCCCAGCTATTGTGCCAGCTGCGGACTGAAGGGTTGTTTTTGGGTGAAGTGTTGGGTGGGAGGTGCTTGGGCGAACAACTTGGTGTTGGGTATTTGCTCAGCGCCCAGCAAGTGAAGAACTGCTTAGGGTTGCTGGGTGTTTCTGGGCCACAAACAAACCCAGCGGCTCTTCCGAGGACATCCCTGGGGTGGTGTGGGATCTGGAACATCACCAGCACCATAGTGACCGTCTGGATTCCAGCAGGGTGGGGCCTTCGCCTGCAGGGTCCCCGCAGTGGTTCTGCAGCCGAGGACAATCCTGGCACCTTGCTCTGTCCCATCAGAGCACTTCACTTTGCTTTCCTGACCAGCTGCCCCTTAGCACCCCCCTTTCCCCAGGTCACTGGGGCTGCTCAGGATCAGAAATGGATTTCTCAGGCTCCATGGAGTGGCAGGAAGGAGACTTTGATCTGCAGGTAGGGGCGAGGAGAGAGGGCTGGGAGACAGCGGGCAGGGGCAAGCAGTGCAGGAGGTGGACCGATGGATGGGCTCTGGGGCTCTGGGTGCAGGTTGGGATCTAAACTTAGAGCCCTTTTTCTCCCCTAAATAACCTGCTTGGCCACCTGCCGCATAAAGACCCGCTGGAGTGGGGGGGGGGGGGGGGAGACCTTCCTGGGAACTGAAGGTGAGAAAGTCAAATGCCAGAGATAAGAGAAGCTCAGAAGTAAAAGGCATCCAGCGCCTTCCCCCCTGCCCCGCTCCCCCGGCAAGTGGGGCTGTTTCATCACTCAGGTATGCGCGGCATCCGGAGCCTCCGGTCCCACCCCAGGGGTACGGTGAGGTGCCAGGGTGGGCGCACGGCTCAGCGCCGCAGCGCCCAGCGCCCTGCTCCCAGCCTGTGGCCCGGCTCTCCCAGCTGGGTGCTGCAGGGGGGAGCAGAGGGGGTCAGGTTTTTGGTGGTGAGAAGGGTCTCTGGCTTTCCTCTCCCACCGCTGCTGAGCCTGGGTGCCCTCACCGCAGCAGAGGTGGACATTGCAGGAGACTTGGGTGTTGCAGGAGACCTGGGTGCTGCTTTGCCGCCCGTGAGGATTAGGGAGCACTGGTGGCATGTGCCCGTGGTTGGAGGGCAGCCAGCTTACCCACGCAGTGCCAGTGTGGCTTGCAGAGGTGCAAAGGCTCTTTGAATTCACTGGAAGCACAGGTGATGCGTTTCGCTGGAAAGGGCGAGGAAAGTAACTTGGATCATGGCCAGCTTTGATAAAAGCAATGAGCTTGCGGCAGGGATGACTTTGGCCCGGTGGCATAGTTCAGAGCAGCGCAGCCCTCGGCTCAAGTGTGCTGGGTGTGGGGTGAAGCAGCCTGCGCTCCCAAAGCATGCTGTAGGCTCTGCCAGGGAAGCCTGGTGGTTTTGCCAGCTCCTCTACATATGAATGAGCCTACGAGAGCTTTGCAATGAGCTCGACACAGGGATAACCACATAATTAAAGGCTGTAGCTTTATAAAGGAGCATTAGCGCTGGTGTCTTTAACCACAAAGAGCAGAACTTGAGTCATCAGATGCCAGGGGATGAGTTTCCTAGCGGATTGCCCCATCAGGTTGCTGAATTATCGGGCCTGGATCCAGTCGGATGCCGCATCAGGCATGAACCCTGACGAGCGGTGACTGTCTGAGCTGGAGGTCCTGTTAGCCTGGAGAACCAGACCTGCAGAGCTCAGCCAAAGGTTGGGTGAGGGCTGACTCACTTTACCAAGACGAGGCAGTGAGGGCATGCCTGGCAGTTTCAGTTTTAGGCTCACAGTCCGTGGAGTCAGTGCCAGCATCGCTTATGTTTCAAGGGCTGTAGCCCAAATTACTCTCAATTAATTGTCTCAATTAATTTTCTCAATACTGTCCACCTTAGTCCTCGAGTAAAATGCAGTACACGCTGGGTTTCAAGCAGGCCAGAGCCAGCCCGTCTAAGGTGGGCTGCTCCCAGTGTGTCCAAATGTGATGCTGACGGGAGCAGAGCTAACGATTTCATCCCCTGCCCAGCGCTAGATGCTCTTGTCAGTGTGGACAAAACACTGTGCAAAAGCCTGGCTGTTCATTATCAGGGTGAACTTCTCTCTTAACTGCATCCTGGCTCAGCCTTTGGTAGCACTGCAGGTGGGTCGGAGGGTGGTGGGACAGAGGACAGGGTGACTCACCCCAGGGAGCCTGCGGCTGAGTCAGGCACCCAAGCCCGACTGCAAGTGCCTGACTCATGGGCTGTTCTTGCTGCTCTCCCGGTTCCCCTCTAGCTAAAACTGTTGCTGAATGTTCAGCTCCCATCGCCACCATGCCGAACAGCCCCTCACTATTTCTCTTCTCTGTTTTTCCCTCCGCAGGGACGATCCGAAATGGATAAGTACCTCTCCAGCCAGGTGCCTCCCATCCCCATGATGCCAGACAAGAAATACCGCCGGGAGAGCGCCTCAGTGGTGGATGAGTTCTTCTCAGCCGAGAAGCCCAGTTCCACGCCGTACAGCGTGAACATCAACGTCATCCTGCCCGACACCACGCACTTGCGCACTGGACTTTACCGATCCCCCAAGCCCATGACCCCGTTCCCGCAGATCAAGACGGAGCCCGGCACCAGCTTCGCCCAGCCCTGCTCTTCCACCGCGGGCTCCACACAGACCCTGCCTGACTTCACCAGCGTCTTCAGCATGCCCCAGTCCGTGGCGGTCAACAACATCTTCATCAAGCAGGAGATGCCCTCTGAGATGCCGCTGTCCAGCAGCCCGCAGCAAGCCCAGCTTTACCAGATGCCTCTTGGCAATGGCACCGCTGACCTTACCCCACTGACACCCTCCTCCAACAGCACCACAGCCATCAACAGTCTCAGCGGTGTCACCATGTCCACAGGTAACGCCATGTCCAGTGTGCTCCACAGACCTGTCCAGCCAGGAGGGCCAGTTAAGCAGTACCCACATGTCTCCCAAGGACAGGGAAACTTCAACATCTCAGGGCAGTTCTACCCCGTGCCAGGGGTGAACCTGCCCCCTTCGCCCCCAAACTCGCAGCCCGGCAGCCCAGAAAATCAACCAGAGCTCATCAACACCATCTCTCCCCCACCATCCTATGAAGCCACTTTTGGACTGAAGCTGGTCCAGTCATCCCAGGTCCCCCCAGTCCCCAACAGCCTTGGGACCCTCTCCCAAGGGCACATTGTCATGCAGCCCCCCAAATACAACAGACGCAACAACCCTGAGCTGGAGAAAAGGAGGATCCACCACTGCGATTACCCAGGTATGTTCACAGTGCTGGCTTGGTGTTGGGGTCCCTTCTTGGCACAGGGATCAGGCACCCCTCTGACTGCGAGGCAGGGCAGCATGCCACTGGGTGCAGAGCCCTGGGGAAACGAGGTCACCCCCACCAAGGGAATAGAAGGGGCTGGCCCTGCCTTTTTTCTACCCTTGCTTTTTCTCTTCCTGCTCAGGCTTATCAGTGGTAAGCCTGGCTCTGAGAGGCAGGGAGTGCCAGCAAAACACAGGGATGCTCCCCAAAACCTGCTGCCTCAGTGGTCTGGTGTGCTCAGCCACGTGCTCCCCATGGGTGAAACCATGCCGCAAGTCTGTCTGCTTTCCCATGAGGGTTGGCAAACCATCTTCTGATTTCCATAAGCAGCCTTCTTGGTCTCTCCATGGAGCCCCAGTTCTCTTTCTTTTTTTTTGCCAAAGAGAAGGGGGTCATGCTCTTCAGTGCCTTCAGGGACCACATCCAGTTGGCGTGGAGACCTGTGGCTTAGGGGCTTTGAGCTGAAAGCTGCACCCACGTTTTTCTGGCTAACAGCTTGTGCTGAATTTTCTACCTTCTGCTGGTGGCTGTTGCACAGGGCTGCTCCTAAGCCTTCCCACCGAGGTGTCCAGCTGGAGGTGAAGCCAGGCAGGGCTGGTGGCAGGGAAAGCAGCTCGTAGCCGTGTGCTCTGAGCGAGGTAGCAGCAGGAGGAAGCTGAGTTCACACCGGCGGCAGGCAGTTTGCAAAGCCTTGCTCCGGGCCTCCAAGCGGTGGCCCTGGCACTTCTCTGCATGCTTACAGGGAAATGAAACTCAGCCACGCTCTGCTCTGCCTTCTCCATGGCTCTAGGTGCTCTCCTGGCTTCTTCGCCATGCCCAGGAGTCCTTGGTCTTGCACGGGCTCAGCTCAAGGCACTAGCCTGCTTTACTCCTGTGTAGAGCTGGGCCTGTCTGAGCCCTGCTTCCGTGCAGCCAAAGGAGCAAACAGGCAGGATTGGAAAGGCAGAAGTTGGCTTCAGCCTTCTGAAGCCCCTGTTGCCAGCAAGTCCCGTGTCAGCGACATCCATGGACTGCAACATGGCAAAAAAACAAACAAACAACAACAACAACAAAAGATATTCCCTCTTGTGAGTGTTCAGCATGTTGCCAGTTGGCCTTAGCTTTTCTTAGAGGCTGTGAGCTGAGAAGGGGCAGAGCAAGGAGAGCCACGTCCAGGTGAGGTTTCCTCTGCACGGGCTGGCTGTTTGCCCTCCTGCCTGGCCGGTGGGGCTGCGGGCCGCAAGGAACCTGGGACAGCCCATCCCTGTACAGGGGACTGCCAGAACTGGGAGCACTGCTCAGTGTTGGTTTTCGTGGCTGGGAGCAGGGCCCCTGGCAGGAGGTGGTGGCTTTCATGCATCCCCACTGATCGGGAGCAGGGGGACCCAGCCAGGAGTTGCTCTCGTGTCCTGCTGGGAGGCTGTGACAGAGCAGGCTGCAGGATCAGGCGCAGCGTGGGCTTTGTGCCAGCTGCTTTTTGCCCACCTCCACCAGCGGGATGTAACTCAGCTCCCACCAGGAGCCCACGGATGGGCACCGCAGTGCCACCAAGTCCTCGTGAGCAGCCAGCGCAAGGGATGTAGGCTGCTGAGAGCTCTGCTGGCACCTGGGAGGTTGGGCCCAAAGCTGATTAAGCTGGTGGAAGGAGGTATTCGGTGCATTGCTGGGGGCCTTCGCTAAAACCCTCTGAGGGATACAGCTTTGTTAAGGGTTCAGCTATTCTCAGGTCTGGGGCCGTCTCCCTTGGGATGGGGACTGCTCTTAGTGTCTGCACAGTCCAGCAGTGAGGGACGCTGCTGGTCTGTCACCCGTGGGCACCCCGGGATGGCAAACAGCATCTGCACGCTTGGGGTTAGGCTGGTAAGCAATGCCAGCGCTGGGAAAATAAACAGTGCTTTGCAAGTGGGTGGGGAGGTAGCAAGAGGCTTCGTTAGACAGCGTGGAAACGGAAAAAAAATATGGCTGGGTTGCTCACAAAGGTCATAAAAATTCAAATTCATGTTTTAATATACATGTCAGAACCAAATGAAGCAGGGCCATAAAGGCAGCGTGAGGAGTTTTTCTAGACCTGAACTGACAGCCATTCATTTGGCAGTGCCTGTCATCGAAACTTTTGCTGAAATCACAGTGCTTCTTCTGAGAGCCTTTCCCTGATTAAAATCGTTGTTGCTGATCTGAAACGTTTCCCACCTGCCGGGGCCCATCTTGCCCCTCATCTGTCTTGGAGAATAACATCTGTCTGTCTGTCTTGGAGAACAAACGCTCTTTAGATACCGCTGAAACAGAACAGGGGTGGCCGGGCTTATTTGCATCCTATTTACCCGGTGTGCTTTTCAGGCCCGCTGTGTCCCTGACCTCAAACACCCAAGCTGTAGGCTTGTTGCAGCAAGGGTTCCTTTACACAGAGAAGCTGTGTTTTTGCTGTTTTCGCAGGTTGCACAAAGGTTTATACCAAGAGCTCCCACCTGAAGGCACACCAAAGGACTCACACAGGTAAGAGCACCAAGTCACCAGCAAACCCTGCCAGCCCCAAGCTGGGCTCCTCTCAGGGGCGCACAGCCTCTGGCAACTCTACATGGCCTGCCTGCTTTCTGGAGGGATGGTCTAGGATTTAGGAGATCCCCAGGGGACTCTCCCAGTGGGCCAGGAGGAGGAGGTGTCCTCAAGCCTCCGCCACCTGCAGTCTGAAGAACCTTCCAGATCTCCCAGATCCTCACCAGGTCCGATCCCGCCTAGCTGGAAGAAAAAATGGCATGTGGTGCACATCCACAGCCTCTGAGGAGGTGTCCAGCGTCCCCGTGGCTCCCCAGCTGGACTTCTTGGGCTTGTGGTGAGCTCATCTGTCCTGCAGGCAGCTGCTGAGGGGTGAGGGTGCTGTGGGGAGGAGAGGGCTGGCGCCCCAGCACTCCCACCACAGCCAGCTGGCCCGGAGTAGACCCAGCTCACTTGTGCATTCAAGCACAGGTCTCCTCATTAAGGCATTTATTATACCTGAAACTTTATCAGATCCCCAGGTAGTCCAGGAACCATCAGTGCCCTCATAAATCTCTTTTATAGGAGGGCTGATCTTTACTGAAAGCAATTAAGCTGGCCCAGAGTTCACTTTTCTTTTTTATGAACAACGAACAAAACCCATCCTGAGGCTGGGAATCAGCTCTCGTGCTTGGCTCCATTCCGTGTCCCCCTTATCAGCCCTTCCAACGAGCCAGCCAGGAGGTTTGCTTTGTGCACGAGGCACAATATTTCTCTGGGCAGGGAGCGACACGGAAGGGGTGGCAGCAAGGCGCAGGAAGGACATTGTCCCGGCGCCGAGAGCCGGTGGCGATAAGCCTTTTGTCACAACGGCGATCAGCGCTCGGGGCCGCTAAAATTTCTCTTTCCCTTCCGCTCAGAGCACGGCTTGGGGACACGGCCTGTAGGAGACACATGCCGTCCCTGCAAGCCTTGCTGTAAAGCTGTATCCATGCAAACTTGGGCGCTTTTTGAACCCAATAAAGTGCAGTTGTTTGTCCGTGTTTCCCAGTAACGCGGCTGGAAACCTGAGCGTGGTTGCCTTCTTGCAGCTCACCTGCTGCAAGAGGGGGGGGGACCTGAGCAGCCTGGACAGCTGCTGCTGCTGCTGCTGGTGGGGCCAAAAGTCGGGAATCCAGAGCCTTGGGTTCCCATCTGCACAACCTCAAGGGTGGCACTGGGGAGCTTGGGGGGGCTGTGTTCCATTTTTGGGGTCTCCCATTCTGTTTTTGACTGCGAGACCTCAAACGTGGCTGGCACCCGTCCTACCTCTTTCTGCCCACCGGGCTCCCGGCCAGGAGGGGTTCAGGGTGCCCACGGGACCCGAGCTCGGCCTCGGCCAGGTCTCTGCTTGCGGTTTGCCCGTTGCTGTGGGCTGGGCTGCATTCATCTCCTGGAGACACCATTCATTTCCTGGGTGCCATTGTGAGATTAAATATATAACCCGGCGGCTCCCCGCCCCCCGGGGCTGGGAATGCCAGCCTGGGCCCTTTGTTTGAGCTTGCCCTGCCGTGCTGTCCTGGGAGATGGAGCCAGCTCTCGGGACAATGGAAAGCATTTTCCCTCCGTCCTGGAGCTCAACCTGTTATTGTTTGAAGCTAAAGGGCCTTGGTGGGGCTGACCCAGCCGGGTCACCTGGCTGGGACAATGTGGCCGCACAGAGCAAATCCCACCTTCGCCTTAGCGTGCTGGCACGATTGCCGGCAGCCCCCTGCCCCCCCAGCCTGCCATCGGATACAACTGCAAGCACTGTGTTTACCCCCCTGACATAAAACCACAGTGCTTTTTGCTCTACGGCACACGGCGTTTTGGGGAGCGGGACGCCATCTCGGTGCCCCATCTCCTCCAGGTCCGCGGCTGCACTTCCGACCCTGCAGTATTTCCTCCGGTGCGGGCCGGATGCCACTGCTCTTGCCCTGGCCGTGTGATTTCTGTTTCCCGGCCAAATCCGCAGCCTGTCTGGCAGCGGGGCGGGGGCAGGAACGGCCGCTCAGCAGCGAGCGTGCCGGAGCACCGCGCACATGCCGGTGCATGCACGCTGCGTGCGTACGTGCCTTCATGCCGCGATGGTGCGCTCAGCAATTGGCCGATGAAACGGTAAATATTTGAGGTCGGGAAAGTCAGCACATTCCCTGAACTCTGCCTGCTTGTTCAGGCTGTTAAGAGCGAGGGCTAATATTTGAGAGCACCACACCCAGGCAAGGAGAGGGCCGCAGCCAGGGTTCGGCACGGCGGCTGGGAGCTGCAGGCGGGCACGGGCTTCTCCCGGCCGGTTCCCAGCTGGCGGAGGGGTTGCACAATTCCATTGATTTTGTTCGGCTGGGGAATAGGTGTGCGGGGAGGAGGCATGACATCAGCCCGACCGTGATGATGTCGTGCAAACACAATGTCCTGCCTGCAGCCATCTGCCGCAGGGCAGGGAGGCGGCTGCGAGGATGTGAGGCTCCGGGGAGCCCCTTCTGCCTCTGGATGCGCCCTGATCCCATATCAGCGGTGAAAAGAGCCATCTGGGGCTTTTCAGGATGAAAAAAAAAAGAGCTCTGGGCGATTTCTATGGCAAAATGCTGTTATCCAAGAGGGCCTCCCATGGCAGTGCCCCTTGGTAGTGCAGAGCACCAGCGTGGGGCAGGGGATAGGCGCAGGGTGGGTGGGTGGCTGCGGTGTCCCCTCTGGGCACCCAGTGACCTGTGTCTCTTCCCTGCAGGTGAGAAGCCCTACAAGTGCACCTGGGAAGGCTGCGACTGGCGTTTCGCCCGCTCTGACGAGCTGACCCGGCACTACCGCAAGCACACGGGCGCCAAACCCTTCAAGTGCATGGCCTGCGGCCGGTGCTTCTCCCGCTCCGACCACCTGGCCCTCCATATGAAGAGGCACCAGAACTAGGGGCCACCTCCATCGCCACGTCTCCGAGAGCAGCTGGGAACTCTTCTCCGAGGGGAACCTCTCCTCCGCTTGTACATAGGAACAACCCCACGCTGTGATCAACCGGCAGGGCAGCGGGCAAGCCCCGTCCCCACTGTTCCTAGTTTTAAAAGAAATCTCATTAAAAAGGTTGATAATTAGACTGATCTTGCGACGAGGCTCCCTGCAGCACTGGGGCGATGGGCCTTGGATGGAAAAGGGCTTTCTTCCAGCAAACCTGCTATTTATTTGTCACTTGGGAGCAGCTGTCCTTCGTGTCTCGAGCTCGTGGGGACATTTTGCCCCTTCTCGGGTGGCGCCTCTGGGGAGCCCGAGGAGGGCTGGGATGGGCTGGTGGGCCCGGGAGGTGCCACCGTTGGTGACAACCTCTTGGACTGCCCCGTGTCATGGCTGTGGATGGCACTGGTGACGTGCAGGAGCGGGGCCCGGGGCTGCTTGGGTTGACAACCCCGGTGTCTCTGGGGGCATGGAAGAAAGTACGAAGCACTGACCTGACGTGCCTTCAAGCAAGGGACGGCGCAGAAGCGGGTGACAAAAGCTCTGTCCCATCTAGCCCACCTGTGGTTTGCTGGCCACCAGCTCGCCTGGGGCTGTGAGTGTCTGCCCTTCTTGGCCAGGTTTTCTGGTTGTGTCCTTAGCATTTCCACTTCCAATATGAAATGTGACTCCAGGGGACTCTGGGAGGACCAGGGTGGGTCTTGGAGCAGAAAACCCACCCGTAAGCCCTGGCTTCCCCGAACACGCTGTGCCTTTTCTCCAGCAGGCAGGTTCTGCCCCTGCCTTGACCACGCACATGAAGACCTAGTTGTTGCCAATCATGCCGATCGTGCGCTGTCACCATTTCTCCAAGTTCAGACAGAAAGGGAAAGGGAAAAAAAGAAACAACCAAACAAGCATCTTTGAAACAAATTCTGATGAATCCTGCTGTTCAGACTGTGATTGTGTTACCTACCTCACCGGCTCCTGGCCCCGGGCTCTGCAAGGCACCGTCCTCCTCTTCCTTGGGTGCTGTGATGCGTGGGGCACATCAGCTCCTCTTCAAAGCCTACCAGGGCTGAAGCATGGGCAGAACAAGGACCAGGCCATGCCAGTTTAACCAGCAGCCACGGAGGTAATAAATAAATCAGGAACAAATAAATGGGCCCAGCGTGTTCAACAGAATATTGATTTCCACCCCCCCGCCCCCAACCCCAGCTCGTGTTTTGTTCTTCCTTGAACAAATGGAAGGGACGTGCGGATGGATGTGCCTCCTTGCCAGGAACCAAACCCCAGCATCTTCAGGCAGTGGAAATGTGAAGGAAGGGCCCCAGCTGCAGGTTAGCCAAAATCCGCGGCCAGGTTCCTGGTGGCCCTTTGCCTTCGATGAATGAAGCTGGTCCCACCTGCGGCGCACGCAGCCGGTCTGCCGTGCCAGGAGGAAGAGGTGGCAGCTTTTGGGATGACATGGCCAGGACTGGCAGTGGGGAGGTCTGTGTGTGAACGCAGCTTCGTCCTCCTCCCGTCCTGTGGTACCCCGCAGGTAGGGATGGAGGGGTGAAGTGCACCCCGATGCACTGAATTGGCGGGTGACTTGCCATGTTGGTGAGTGGGGAAGGCTTCCCAGAGCTCAGTGCTGAGGCTGGGAATGGGCTCGTCCCCTCTCCACCTTGCAGGCTGAGGGGTCTCCGTCTGCACTGGGGTCTGGGAAGGAGCACTGGTTTCCCCTCTAGCTTCTATATGGAGACCCACAGTGCACGGTCAGGGCAGAGGGGAAGTCCTTGCCTATGGAAACCCCCCTCCAACACAAAGACGGCCGTGTTTCTCCTTTCTCGGGTGGGTTGAGCTCACCTCAAAGGAATCCAGGGTAGTGCGGGAGATGCCCCAGCCAGCCGCTGCCGGTATCTGCAGGCTCGGTGGGGCTGGTGGGAACCCAACGCCACCGTGCTGGGACCTGCCAGCACCCACCCCACTGCCGGCACCCGTCCAGTCCTGTCCTCGTCCCCCTGCTGTGCGCTGTGATTGCCAGCCTCCAGGCGAGGCTGAACCTCCCAATGGTAGGGCATGGGGTTGACCCGGTCACCTCATGTGCCCTTTGAGGGGTTTCATTGCCTCCCCTTTTATTTTGGGGAGAGAAACCTGCAGCCACCACCCACTTCCAGCTCTTGGGGCGCAAAACCCGTTTGCTGGCAAAGAGCAAAAGCCAAACCAAGCAACAGGCAGCTTTAAGTCTTAGGGAATTTGGAATAATTTTCATGATGATCCTGTATTTTTTTTTTTTAACTACAGAAAAAAATGCACCTGCTCATCCTCACATAGATATATATATATATATTTGTTGTATTTGAGATTATTTTGATCTGGGGATGGCAGGGGAAGAAGTGTCTTAACGAAAACCCCACCCCTGTGCAGCTCTGCACCTCTGGTCCGCATGCAAAATGCTGCCATGCAAATCTTTTACTAGTTGCATAGGCAACACTTAACAACAAAAAAAAGAGTCCACAGCAACGCCTCGGCTTTTAGCCCCCTATTTCTCTCTCCAACCATGCATTCGGTGCTGCCCGTGAGCCCCAGAAACTGGGGCAGGTGGGAGGGATACGGAGGGAGGGCGCGCAGGTGGCACTGGGGAAGGTTTGTGACCCTGGGGGGTCTTCTCCCATGACGTTTCCATGCTTTGTGCAGAACAAACCTGGCTTTTGGCAGCCGGGAGGCGCTTGTATCATAGCAGAAACAGGCTGTAAATAGAAAAGCACTGCATCGCTTGGTGGGGCTGTGCGGGCTGGACTTGATCGTTCACTGCCCGAGACGAGCACAGTGCGAAAAAATGTTTGGGACCTGGAAAACTTGGGTAGAAGGTTTATTTTTCCAGTGATGCTTTTTGTTTGTTACACAGCCCCCCCAACTCCGAAACTCCCCTACAACTTTTAATCTATCTAATATTTTGTAATAAAACTTTATCACCTGGGGACGTTGTCTCTCTTCTTTCTTCCCTCCCGTTACAAATGCTCTCGTTACCTTTGCCTGCTGCTGTCCATGCATGCATGTGTTGATTTTATGGGCTTAATAAAAGGAGAAAAGATTTTTGTTAGGTTGGGTTAGGCAAGAAGGTAACCGAGTGGGGCAGGATCACTGCGTGGCATTAACCCACCGCACCAGGCAACGCGGTGAGTACCATTACGTGGCCGAGGCTGACGCTTTGGAGGAATGCTGAGCGCTTCCTCCAGCCGACATTGCAGTGCTGTGCACAGAAGGAGGAGGGCACGGGGCACTTTTTTCTCTCCATGAATGCTTGGCTCATGGAGGGCACCCCAGCCTGACCGCACGCTCCCACTGTTTGTCCTGGAAGGGGAGAAGGAGCATCCCTGGGCCAAGCTGGATGTGGAGCACAAGCATCCTCCTCCTCCAGAGGAAGGAGACAAGACAAGGAAGGACAGGAGACAGGACAAGGAAGTGCTGAGCTGGGGAGGTGGCAGTCAAAAATCCCCTTCTGTGTCCTTCTGTGTGTGTATATACACACGTTAATACATATGCAAACAGACAGCTGCGCTTCAGCCGGGGCTGTTGAGCTCACACCTTTTGCATGTGTGCACCTGCACTTACAGAAACCTACAAATATTAAAAATATGTATTTGTAGGTGCATATATATAGATAATCGGCCTGTATACCTGCATATATATGTATAATATATATATATTACATATATATATACACATATACAGGCTGGAATAAACAGCTCTTTATAAACTGTTCTTGGCTGGACCACATGTGCTTTCTCCAGCACCTTTGTGACCACTTCCCATGGTTGCCTCCTGGCTACTCTTGTGTGGTCATGAGCCTTATTCCACGTTAAAAGAAACAATTTCTTATTGCTTTCCATAGGCCTTGCATTATAGTTATATTTTCCATGGAAAACCTCCTCTTCCTCCCAGCAGCTAAGTTCCTTCAGCTGGAAGTGTGTGGCGGTGCTGAGGAGCTGTCTGACACCCTTCTCCTATGGCTTTTAGACAACCCCCAGGTGTTGCATTGTTTTTCTTTCCAAGCTCTCCTCCTCCCTTGGCTGTTTCCAGACTTTGCTATCGCCCACAGGATGACCTGATCAAGACAAGGGAGAGGGGGACGTCCAGCCACACACCTGTGAAGCCATCTCCTGCTCTGCAAGTGTTTGCGGGAACTCCTTTTGATGTATGGTCTCACACTGGCTGGTATGGACGGAGCCAGGATGCTGTTCCTCTTTGCTGAACACTTTCCCAGCTCCCGTGGTGAGAAGCGTCACCGGCCTGAGCACCTACGCCCCATCCAGCTCCTCCTGCAACACACTGCAGCCTGCCCTTTGGCACACCATTGCACCCCGGACTTTGGCTCTGGCTGCAAAGCAAGCTGTCCCTGGTGAAATCGAGAAGTAGAGGAAAGATCTGCCATGATGTCATGAAAGTCCAGAGAGTGGCTTTTTTATTGCATGTGAAACCAGAGCGGCTTTCCTCAGCAGAGCTGCAGTGAGGAACACACAGAGGGCATCACAGCGTGGACGGGGCTGCATGGCCTCTTCTCTCTTCATCCATGGTGGTGCGGCTCCATGGGATGGGAGCCACGAGCTGCAGCCTTCTGAGCCCACTCGTGGCTCTTTGTCTCTGCTCACTGATCTCTACCCCCCTTGCCAAGACTGATTTGCTCCATCCCCAGTTTGGAGGGATGGGGCTGGCTGGAGCACGCAGAGGACAGCAGGCAGCCAAGGAGCACTGAGGAAAGGGGCTGCATGCCCCCAGTTCCCCATCTTTGCCTTTTCCCTCTCCCCAGCCCCAGTTTTCCTAGGGGTGGTGATGCTCTGTGAGCCAGCCACCATGGCAGGGCTGGTGGGGTCATCTCGAAGGCAAGCTTGGACGTCCTGGGAGTACACAGCATGGGGAGTTTTGTGTTGGGCAGCACCAAGGGAGAGGTGCGATACCCTGGGCAGGGTCCTCGAAACACAGAGGAGAAAGCAGCGATTAAAAAAACCCCAACATCCTCTTTCTCCAAACGGGGCTCTGGCCCACAGCTCAAGTCAGGCTCTTCCCAAGGGGCCCTCAAGACAGCTGGGCAGTACACAAAGGCCTCATCCTGCCAAAAGCCCCTCTCCTGGCCTGCAGACCCCTTTGTCCCCCCATGACTTTCACTGCTGCAGCCTCCCCCGTCCTGGCCTTGTTTATGCTCCTGTGATGAAGCAACAGGGCTATAAAACCCTGCCTCGATCCCGCTGCCTGTCCCTGCGCGGTTATGGGGCTGTAAAGCCTCAGGAATGCCAAGATCGCGGCTGGTCAAGGACAGGGAGGGAAGGAGGAGGCGGGGGGAGACAAAACCCTGAGGTGGGATCCTGGAGGAGGGGACCCGTCCTGCTGTGCTGGGCCTGCACGCCCTGGGGAGCACCCATGGGTGCCCAAGGTTTCTTGTCCTGGCCTTGGAAGCAGCACTGGGAAGTGATGGGAGACAACGAGACGGGTGGTGGGGTGGGCTCAGTGGAGATGGGCCATGTGGCGGAGATCTGGAGAAGATGGAGGCCCACAGAGGTGTCTCAGGCCACAGGGCCAAGCTTCGCCGGTGGCCATGGCATTGACTTTCAGGGTGGGATTGGTGTTGAACTTTATCAGTGTCCCCCCCGGTGACTAATGCGGCCCGTCTGCCCTGCCACTGATAGCTGTCTCCCCAAGGTTATGCTGTTTGATGTTTTCTTGTCCCGGGCTGTAAAGTTATCCATTGACTCAGGAAAACACAATTAAGGGAGACAGAGCTGCCGGGCGGGTTGGTCAGGTATCTCTGCAGCTCAGCGAAAGACGGCAGAGAAGAGAAGCGGCTACTGGTGGGGCACGGAGAAGCCTGCCTGCTCCCTGCCGGGCCCCGAGACTGGACTGGTGCTCACACAGCCTGGGGATAGTGGGGCAGCCCTGTGGAGGCCTCAGCATCCTCCCATCTCCTGTAAAATGCAAGGGCTGGAAGGGGAGCCACCAAGGAGGGCTAAATTTTGGAGAGGGAGACGAAGAAAGGCCCGTGGCTGCTCCTCCACCAGAGGGAACGACGCCGTGACAGCAGCCACGAGCACTTCCCTTTGAGCCTCCCTTATCTCCTCCGTCCCGAGGACTATAAACCCCTCAAGTCTCCCCGTGGTGCCCTATCATGTAGCTGAAGCCAGGACTGAGCCATTAAAGTTAACTATTACCCAAAGTGAGTGTTTATTTGGGGTAATAGAGGCCCTGGGGAAAGTGAGCGAGGGGAGGAGGAAGGCTCTTGTTGCTTTTTGGCAAGATACGGCCGGGCCTGCAGCGCTGGGGCAGCCGGCAGCCTGCCCTGAAGTGGTGTTTGAACAAGATGAATGCTTAAATAATGGCGGGCAAACAGCACTGCTGGGAGCAAGCTGGCAGAGCCCCGGCCATCACTGGCTGCTGAGCCCCAGCCAGCCCCAGAGCCCAGTGATGGGGACACCTTGGGGTCCCCCAGCCATAGGAGTCCCCATCCCCTGCTCCCTGCAGGGGTGTCTTGTCCCTGTGGGAGGAGAGGTCCCTGCAAGCTTTGCCATCAGATAACTTTGGGAGAAGTCCTCCCTTTCCAGGTGTTTTCTTCTTCCCCCTGCACACCCACACCCTATCTCCCACCACTTCCTAGCTCCATCAGCTCTATCTCCCACCCCATCCCACCTCCACCAGGACAGCCCCTTATCCCACTCCCTGCTCCCGTGGCCATGCAGATATCACACAGAGAATGGAGCCAGGGAGGAAACATCCACATCCACACATTTCCTTGGATCACAGAGTGCCTGGCAGGGGGCATCAACCCGGCTTCACGCTGAAGATCCCCAGTGCAGCGGGTTCCTTACAACAGCAGCAGTGCACAGAAATGCTGCGGTCTCAGTGCTGCTGTAGTGTTGGTGGCTTTTTGGACCTGTGGAGTTGTCCAAGGAGACCGGGCAGTCTGAGCCCCAGAGGGAAGGTTCTGGTGGGGAACATGCAGCCAGCCCTGGAACCACTTTGGGAAAAGCCTGGGGAGCAGAAGAGCAAGGAAAACATCCAGGAACTTTGGGAAGGACCGAAGAGAGCGGTGGTAGGATGCAGAAGGATGAAAGCAGCCCTGAAAGCCTTGTGAGGGATGCAGACCCCATGAAGCAGGTGGATCTGATGGGAGACGATGCTCAGGAAACTCATCAGCTGCAGGACCAGCACAGAGACACCGGGGGACAGCAGCCAACCACGAGAACTGAGCCGGGGTGGTGGGAAGCCCCACGAGCTCTTTAGGGTCAGGGCAGTGGCTGGCCCTCACCCCAAGCATCTCCAGTGCCCACCGTGGTGGGATGGAGCTTCCCGCCCTGCTCCTCCCATCCTGGGCACATGTTGGACCTGGACGGCTTCCTACAAACGCTGCCCCCCGTGAGAAACCCAATCGCATGCCCAGCGCTCACCTGAGCCCTCTAATCCCCTAATCCTTCACCAAGGAGACCCGAGCACTACCTGGGGCTGTGGGAAGTGGAGGGGCCCCAGAGCTGGAGAATCGGCTTCCAGCACCGCTGTAAAGTCCTTCTGTTTTTTGGCTCATCCCAAAGCCCCGCCAGGGATTTCCGATGTTGGTTCCCCTGGCTCAGGCACCAGAAGCCTTTCACCATCCCTGCTTCCTGAGCCACTTTTCTCCAGAGCTGCCTCTGCTTTGAAGAAAACCCTGAACTCAAGCTGTTGGCATGGGCAGCTTGGAGAGGAACGGGGCTGTGTGCAATGAACCGGGTGAGATCTGGGTGAAATATCCCTGCTGTGTCATATCCCTGGGTGTCACTAAGCACCATCTCTGCTCATTCTTACCTCCACACCGGGGCTCCAGATGCCACCTGCCCCATCTCCGGCCAGCCTAGGGTTAGAGCTATGGTGAAAGCAGCTGGACCTTCACCCCAGCTCCTTCCCCAGACTCATCCCCCTCATCCCTCAGCTCCTCCAGCCACCGATGCCATTCGTCTGCACAGCACCTGGGGCAGCAGAGCCCTGCTCTTGGCTGAAGACATGGCAGTGCCCTGGGAGCCAGCGCAGGCTGAGCTTTGGCAGCAGGGATGCCCCAAGTGACCCTGCCCGGGGAGCTCCTCCTCGCCCTCAGCACAAAGCAGCGCTTTCTGCCTGCCTCCATGGACCAGAGCTCCCGGGGGGACGCTGGGACAAGCAGCCTGAGGAGCTGCAGCCTGAGCAGGAGGGACCCCGGGGGGGATGAGATCTTTTTTTTCCTGCCTGGTTCAATCCTCAGAGACCCTGAGATTGAGCAAGAAAACCAGCGGGAGGCTGAGAGAGGAGCCACCAGGTACGAAGCGTCCTGTCTTCCCCAGGCACCACACCATGCACTCAGCCCTGCAGCTCCCGCAGCCGCTTCAGGAGAGACGTCGGAGCTGTTGATGCAACAACACCAGGAGAGGAGGAAGAGGAAGCTGAAGCCATGGCTGAAGCTCCCATTTAAAGCATCTCCTGGAAGATGCACGGCACCAGCCCGCACCACCAGGTTTGCTCGGATTCCCGGCAGTCAGGTCTTTGTGCCAAGGTCTTGGGGTCTTCTCCTTCTCTGGTTTGCAGCTGGGACGAGTTTGCAGCTCCCAGGGCGTGGAGGCAGCCCTGGGGAGGAGCTGGTGGCCCTGCCTGTCCTGTTGTGCCACCTAGTGGGACACCAGCCCTGCTCCCGAGGGACACAGTCGGCTCAGCCTGCTGCAAAACGCTTGGGGAAAGCCTCATTTTACACATCCCCACTTATCCTTCTGCAGCTTGCGTCCCGTAGCTCTTTCTGGTCCCCCAGCCAGGGGAAGGGGACACAGGATCAGGTCCCTCCAGGACCGGGATGCTCCGAGTCGAGCCCTCCCATCCCACGTTACGTGTATGCCCCCAGGAGGGCCAGGAAAACAAGAGAAAAGCCTCTGACCCTATTGCCTGGCTGCTTCCAGATGCGACCTGGAGAGCAACACTCGTGTCTGAGGGTCCTGTGTGTCCGTGGCTCCTTCCCACAGGGGCTGGGGCACCCACCAAGGCAAGGAACAGGCAAGGCAGGGTGAGGAGGCTGGCTGGACACCTCAAATGGGGCAAGAAGCTGCTCATTTGGGGCCTGTGCACCAGGTGGGAAGCTGCGATTCCTTGCGACCAGCTGGGGCTCCGGCTGGAGGCAGGGTTTGTTTTCCTGCAGCGAACAGCATGGAAGTAAAATCTGGTTTATTGGCTTTCTAAGCTACAGCAGGTGGAGTTCAGCTTTGAGGAGCAGCTTCAAAACTGAGAAAATCTGCCGTGAGAACGCCTCAAAGGGAGATGCTGCCACCCCAAACTCTTCATTTCAGCGAGATGCCATGCAGATGGAAAAGGTTTCTTAAAGCTGCGGCTTTAGAAAGAAGACAGATTTCTAGCCTGTCCCACCCCGTCATCAGGCACCTGTGGAGTCCTCACACAGGAAGCCTCAAAGCTGCCCTGGGAAAAGCCTTGATGCTGTCATCAGGTAAGAGTTTGCCAAAAAGGCAACACGCTTCCAAGGGCAACTTTTCCTGATGCTGATGGCTTCAGCTTTTTGGCAAAAAGCGCTTATATTGTCACCCAGAGGGCTGCTGAGTGCTTGGAGGACCCTTCCCCTGGGCTGGTCCGTGGCTCCTGTAATTAACTCCATCCATCATCAGCGGGGACAGGGCTTGTCAGGAGGTGTGATCGGGTTGTACCAGCAATTGCATTGCTCCTAAGGAGGGTGGGGTGTCCGTTTTGAAAAATAGCCCCATCATTAGATCTGAAGCATTGATTGAAAACCAAGCCCGGTGGGCAGTCCCTTCAGAGCTGACTGATCTCCTCTCCGGAGCTTTCACAGATTTTCTGGAAGTGGAGATGTGCTGTGCCCGGAGAAGACAATCCTGCCCCTTTAAGGTTACTCCAAGGCTGTAAGAGGTTTTGCAAAACATCCTGAACTTTTCTTTGAAGCTCATTTGGGCTCATGGTCCTCCAGGGCTTTCCCGTTCCTCCTCTAAGAAGATTCATGAGCTCTGCCACGGAGTGAAGGGCACAGCTGTCCTCGCTGGATTGTACCCACAGGGAGGGCGGACGGCAATTAATAACGCTCATGAGCAAGGAACGAAGCAGGGGCCGGGGAAAGAATCCATTAGGCTGCCTCGTAGCTGGGTGGCATATGGGGGAGGACACGGACGGCTGTGAAATATGGGCAAGGTGCTGCAAGGCTCTGCTCGCCCCTGCTGCAGCAGGCTGCGGTGCTGGAGGGGGGGCAGTGCAGGAGGGAGCAGACACAACCCATCCCTCGGTCGAGCAGCACGAGTGCCCGCGGTGGGATGGCAGGAAGCCTCGGCCGATGGCTTTCAGTAACAGCACGCTGAAATATCGAGGCAGTATGGTTGTCATTTCAGGGTTTTCACTGCGTTTGCCGGGCGCAGGAAGACGCAGTGGGAAGCAAAGGCGGCCGGTAGGTGACATGCTATTAGAGCCATTAATCACCATTAAGTACTAATAGCTGCACACCGCCTCCCGGTGATACAGGTACTGCAGCCACCAGAAGAGCACAGTGCAGCCCTGACCTGGGGCTCCAGGACAGCTTCCCGCTCTGCTCGGCTGCCAGGAAGGGCTCCAGCCACCAACCGTGGCCGCTCCCGAACCTCTGCCCCAACACACAGGTGCTGGAGCTGGCCCAGCATCCCCCCAGTGCCCTCCAGTACGAGGCTCCCTTTTCCCACTGCCCCTCTGCGGCAGCTTTGTCTGCAGGAGCACTCCATAACACGGCTCCATCTTCTCGAGCTCTTCTCCCAGGGGCTGGAAAGCTGCTGTCAGGTCCCCCAAAGCCACCTCCTCTCCAGCCTCTCCTGGTATCGGGAGCCCCAAACTGGGCACTGCATACCCCAGCTGCTCCCCCAGCCAGATGTCACCTGCAAAACCAATGAGCATCCGTCTGTCCCCTCCTCCCTGTCGCAGGTAAGGACACCCTGTGGGACGACCCCACAGCTCGGACCCCCGAGGAGTCCCCCCTCCCACCAGAGCACGATCCATGGAGCACAAGCCGTCCTACCAGCCGGGATGGTTTTTGTGTGGTAAGATGAACTGGTTGATACTGCCCATTCAGAAGCAGCCAAATAAAATCGGGTGCCCAAAGGGGATCAAGTAAACCTAGCTGCAGGCACACGGAGGCTTTTTCTGTAGAAAGGGGAATTTTTAGGCTCCCCCCAGCCCCCCACCACCCATCCCTGTGTACGATGAGGACGAGAGCAGTCTATTTTTCAGCACACAGCCCTGCTGCGTGCTCGCACCGCCAGCAGCCCAGCAGATGGCAGGTCTGTGCAGCAGAGGCTGGAGCAGGGACAAGCCGAGGTTGGAAAGAAGAGGCTGAAACCACTCTTCTCCCAGTAAAAGTAGCTCCCAGAGCTCTTCAAAGTCTTCAGTGCACTCCCAGGAAAAGCACGTTAGTGTTCCTGCTGCTTGCCATGCATCTTCCGAGCTCCTGACATTTATTTATTTACTTATTGTTTTTATTTCCAGCCTCTCTCTGCCAGTGGAGGTCATATCTACATTTATTAGATTAATCTTAGCAGGGAGCGTGGCTGTGGCACCAGAAGGAATCACAGTGCTGGGGAAGGACAGGAGCTACTGGAGAGCCACTGAGGAGGGCAGGTGAGCACGCTGCCCCTCCTGTCCCCTTGTTGCCATGGGTCACAGGGGTCTCTATGCCTGGTCATCACCTGGGCTGGCATGTCCTTGTCCCACTTGTGCCTCCACGGCATGAAATGTCATGCTTGGAAATCTCATCCACAGCAAAAGCTGGGGGGCTGCAAGAAATTTTGGGGTTTCTTAAAGGGGCTGGGCTTGGGAGAGAGGCGTAACATTGCCAAAAATTTCCGTGTGTGTGCCCTCACCTTGCCCTAGCCCTCTGCCTGCAGTGGCCCTGGGACTCCCCAGAAAGAGAGGAACCCCCTCCAAGAGACACTGGTTCCCCTTCTCAGGTGGGCTCCTGCCTGTGAGCCAAGTGCCTGGCACTTGTGGGGCTGCTGGTCATGGATGTGGGAGCCAAAACAGCTTCTGAAAACGGGGACGAGCAATGCCCCTTGTCTGGGGCTGCAGTGGGGAGAGGGCTGGCACAATATCCAGATCCCCTGACCCGTTTACAGCCCCCCTGTAGTCCCCCCGGGGCAGCTCCTCCTGCCTCCCAGCTGCAGCATCACCTTGCAGGACAGAGCCTTGGAGCCGTCGACACTTCCCCTACAAAAAGCTGACGAAGCATCCAGGGCATGTTTAGAAATTAGTGTTGAAATGTCACTGAGCTTCGGCGTGAGGACGCATAGCACGAGCCCATCATCAAGTGCTCCAGCTCCTGGGGCACCAGGAATGTGTGAGGGGATGTGGCAAAGGGCTGGGAATGTCGTGGGGCCCCTGCCACCTACCTACTGGGGGAGCCGACGGGAGCTTCGGGGTGCTGAGACCTGCTGTATGAGTGCCCGTGGCAGCTCTTCCCCCCCGAGGGGCTCAGAGCGCGGAGGAGACGCTGGAGGCTTTGGCTTGAAGAGCTCGAAGATCAAAGCCTGCCAGGAGACCTTCATCCCAGCGGGCAGCGGGCAGCGGGGTGGGCAGACAAAGAGGCAGCAGACACGGTGACCTTTTGCATCCTGCGCCAAGGGAAGCGGGAAGCAAAATGCCAGCCCCACCAGGCTGCTTTGCCTCCAAACCCGCTGCTTGCTCCTGCTGCTGCGCCCCTTCAGAGGTGCCGAGAGCCTGCTCTGGCCTTGATCTGCACCCGCAATTTCTTTCAGTTGCTTTTATTTTTAGGTTTGTGGGAAGGAAGAAAGTGATAAATAAATAAATAACCTCCCGCTCCCACCCCCAGCAGCCCAGAGCATGGCAGGCTCCTCGCAAGCTCTCAGCTCCGCCAGGTGAATGAGTTTTCCTGCGAATTCCCCCCCCTGCGATCCACCTCCACCCGGAGTCCTGCTGTGCAGGTGGGCAGGACGTGGGGTTAACATCCTGCATTTCTGGGAACGGGGCACAGACTGTCTGGGTGGAGGGGCTGTGGCCTTGGGAACACACCTTGCTTCCCCCACAGGTGTTAGGAACCTTCACCCTTTAACCTGAATCGCAGCCACTGCCACCTGCCTGGGGTTTTTCACGACATAACATCTTGAAGACTGCAGATAAACTATGTATGTATAGATATAAGTCCCTCTCTGCATGCCGGCCTGTAGGAAATAGAGGGCACAGCCCTCCCTCTGCAGCAGCTCTCAGGTAGCTCTGCCTGCACTGCAGCTCCCGTCGCATCGCTGTTGCAAGGTGTTGCTCATGAGTTTTCGGATGCCGCCAGTGTAATAAATACCAAACAATTCGATGCCAGCAGCAATTAGCGCTCACCCTCGCTGGGGAGGAGGCAGGTCAGTCCGGGTGCCTGCTGGAGCATCTCTGCTTCATCCCGGAGGCCAGAGAGTGCATGGGGGATGCGGCAAGGGGCCCGAGCTGCTGCCAGGGAACCCTGCCCGGGGTGATGTTGTGAAAGGCGCTGTGCAGAAGGGGCGCGAGGTTCGTAAATCAGGCACTGCGGATGGCGCCGGTGGCGTTTACGGCTCCCCCAGCGCTGCCGGCGAGCGATGCAGAGCCCGTGTCCAGCTCGGCTCCCAGAGCATTTTGGCACCTCCTGTCCCTTCTCCGCTGCCAGTTCCCACCCCAAACCCTCCTTTCTTAACTGCACAGCGTCACCGTGTCCCACTGCCCTCGGCAGGGGCTGTGCTCAGCCCCCTCCACCTCTCCTGGTGGGGCTGATGAAGACGGCTCCCACGGGTACCTGGATATCCCCCGTACCCGGATATCTCACACAGAAGCAGAAGCAGCTCTTGGACTTTCAGCCCGTAAATACTTCACAAATCCCTGTCTCCCCAACAAGGAGACTCGCTGCCCAGCAGATATTTTCTCAGATTTAATAACTTCAAAGAACACCGGGTAACCCCACCTGCGGTGGCTGGATCTTTCCTAGAGCTTCGACAACGTTGGAGCCGTTGCAAGCCAATATTTCTCTAACGTGCTGTGATATCACTTACATCCTGCTAAAATTAGGACTTTCTTCCGAGCATGCAGACAGAGCTGGGTCAGGGAAGGGGCCAGCTCCTCAGGGAGTATCTGGCACCACGGTATGCAGCAGCATGCAGGAAGGAGGACAGGGGAGGAGAGGGAGGGCTGCCTTCTCCAAGCCCAGCTTTCAACTGGGGCTCCTGCAAGTAAGCAGGTGATTTATTATTATTATTATTTTTTTTTTCTTATCTTCCACTCAGTTGGCTTGTTGGACTCTATTACCAGGAGAAAAGTGCATCATCAGCAGTGTATCAGCTCCTACCTCCTCCCTGTGCTGCGGCGCCGTGCCCCGCTCAGGATTACATCGTCTCCCTGCAGAGCACCCGGTCCTGAGCTGGGGTTTGGCCAGGAAAAATCAAAATATGGTTCAATGCGGGAAAATGGGAGACTCCTCTGCCTAAGCACAAGCAGAGAGAGAAGGTTTGAGCTGATGAAGCAGAAATCAGGGGTTGGTGTGGTCTGGAAAGAGTGAAGGAAGAGTGAAGGAAGGAGGAGCCTTTGCACCCTCCCAAGCTTTTCGCTCAGCCCAAGCAAAGCGTTGTGTTGGGGTTACTGGAGGTCCATGCTTCACAGTGCCCTTTGAAATGGAAAAAAAAAAGAGCAGATGCCATTTTTAAGGAAGAAAATGCTGCCCTGAAGCCAGGAAATCCTGAAGTATCATAAGAGAAGGTCAAATGGAAACACTTAAAGAAATGTCAACAGATGTCCTGCCACTTTCAGAGAGCATTCCCCTCATGTTTCGGGCTAGAGCAATCTGTCAGATTTGACCTCAGTTTGCAGTTACCAAGGCCTCTCTCCTCTCCCTTCCTTTTTGGTCAAAATTCCCTGCAGACAGAGGTGTCACACAGCTCTGAGGAGCAGCCAGCCCAGCTGTGTGCCCCAGCTCCCCGTCCTCGCTTCTGTGTCGTCTGCTGGAGCTGCCTCCGCCGGCGCTGCAGGGATGCTGATGGGCAGGACAGTTAACGTGGGCTGCATTTTGATCTCCTTCCCAAGAAGCAAGGTGTGATGACTTTCCCCATGCCCAAGTCCATGGGTAGTGCTGTGAGCAACACCTGTCTTCAAGGAGAGGTGCTGCTTGCTGCTTTTCTCCTTTCCTTTGCTGACATTTTCCTTGCAGAGAGGGCGATGGGGAAGGAGAGCCCCTGCGGAGCAATTTGGAGGACTGAGGGCAGCATCCCCATAGGTGCATAGGTGTGCCCGGGGAGGAGCGGAGCACCTTGCCCCCGTGACACCCAGCACTTGAACCCACCTGGTCAGGAAAAAAAATATAAAATCTGTCAATATTTAGATAGCAGAAATTGTTTTCAGGGGGCTTTTGGCTCCCCTGGGGCAGGAGGGCTGCTACAGCCTTGCTTTGTGCAGCGCCTCTGCGCGAGGAGCAGTCCCCCACATGCAGCCGTCGTTTGGGAATTCCCATCATCTTGCAAAACCTTCCAACTTGTCGCCCTGCAACAAGAAGAGAAGCAGAAAACATTTCAAAAGCTAAAACAAAGCCTAGCCAGTCAGGGACCCTCTTGGTATTGAGCCAAGGTGCATTTTGGATGAGGAGCTGTTTTATGGATGACAGGCTGCCGCCCGCTCAGATGAGCATCCTGTGGCGTGAAGGAGCCGACGAGGATGGAGCAGCTCCGTGATGGGTTTTCCTGTGTGCTGCCGCAGCTCCTGCACTGTCCAACGAAGCAAATGATTACATCTGCGGCATCAATCATTTAGTGTCATCAGCCAAGGGGCTCTGCCTCAAGATGTGAGCGTCTCCTGTGTGGGAAACGAGCGGCTCAGCTTCCCCTCGGTGCTGATGCATCAGCAGGGGACCCATTACCCTGTGACAATGGTCTCCAGCTGGCATCGCTCCTGCCTGGAGAAAACCAAGCCCACAATATCCCTCCTTGCTACCCAGACGTCCTCGTGCCAAATTCCCCGGCAGGAGCAGCGGGGAGCAATCCTGGCCGGCTGCTCCCCAGGGTGGCGATGAGCCTTGAGATCTGGGCATTTAATGTTTGGATTGGAGATGCGTGGGGTGCCGGGGGGGCTGACAGCTTATCTCCAAGCAGGGGAGGGAGGCAGCCAAAGAAAAGGGCAGGTGCTGGTGGCTGGGCAAAGTGGGATTCGAGGAGGCAAATCTGAGCCTAACGTGGGCACGAAGGGATGGACAGCAGCACCCCTGATGTTTGCCACGCTTGTCTCTGGGCAGGATGACCAAAATCCTGGGTCCTCTGAGCAAGTGTTACACGCTCCTTTGCTCCCTGATCGAGCCCCCAGAAAGCAACTTTTCTAATTACAGCAGTTGCTGAACGAGGTCAGTAATTATTCACAGCCCTGCAATAACACGTCCCCGCGATCAGGCCGTCGCCATCCATAATGGCACGGTCCAAGGCATGAGCTATCACCCGGCGGTTTGCTCTCCTGGGAAGGCTCATTTCCATGCAGAACTGCTCCTCATGCAATACGTCTGCAGGAGCGATTGCTGAACGCCTCCGCTTCAGGGAACGGGACCAAAAAAGTGAGCGAAAACTATTGATCTGGCTTTAAGCAGAGCTGTATCTATTAATCTGGGAACACTTATCACTGGGGGCTGACAAGAACGTGAGGTTCCCCAGGCCACATTCACACTCCGCATCCTCTTGGGCAAAGCCCGTGGACCACGGAGCCCCTTCCAGCTTCGTGGTGAGCACCCAGCAGGGCAGGGAAGCTTTGCAGGAGGCTACGTCCCTGCGCACACACATTACACCTGGTGTCTGACAACATAGATGGGAAGGATAACACACACAGACAAAAAATCATCCTGGGAAGCCCCAAGGGCATTTTTCATCTTATCCCCGTGAGCCCAGGCTGGCTGTGGCATTATTAAAGGTGGGAGCACGGTGGCTTTTTGTCTCCCCAGGGGGATTTATCGCTTTGTTATTTTTGTCTTTCAGTAAACCAAAAATGACACGGTGGAGCTCGGGGCTGACCGGGATGGGGGAGCTTGGCAGGGATTAAAAAAAAAGCAGCAGAGAAACTCCTTGCTGGTTGAATATATTTTTCATTTTTTTTTTTGTTTTGTTTTTAGTGGGCACTAAAATTCCTTGCAAGCAACAAGGGGCATGGGGCTGCAAACTTATATCTGAGCCCAAGTGGTCTGGAAGGAGAAGGGGGCCCAGCCTCCAAGCCACATATCGGCCCCTCATCCCCACCTTGGCAGCTGCCCTGAGAGCCTCAAAAGCACATAAAAGGTCCTGGCCAGCTTCTTGTTTTGTGCACGAGTGAAGTCCTTGGAGGAAACAAGGTATTGGGCCTGATGAGGATGCTCCTGGTGACCCCCAGGCGTGCTCTCCAGGGAGGCAGAAGGCGGAAGGGAGGCAGAACGGCGATGCACTGGTTTGTCCCCGCCTGCCTGGCTCTGGGATTCACACCCAGCCGCCAGTGCTGGATGGAGCAGTGAGCTGCTGACAGGCATGTAATAGAAGGGCTCGGCGGGGTGTTGGCAGCCCCGGGTGTGCCCTCTCCCCAGCATGTGCTGCTGGTTCGCTCAGCAGGTCCGTGACAAATTCCCACGAAGAATGGATTGAGACGTCTGGTGGCTGCGGTGCTGCTCTCTGAGTGGCAGCCCTGCCCTGGAACACATCGGGTACATTGTTGGATAGCATCTGCAAAACTGGAGCAAGCACCCTGTCCTCCCCAGGCCACAAAAGGTGTTAAACAGGACGGGTCCTGGGACAGAGCTCTGAGAGGACAGACCTCCAAGAGGACAGATCTCCAAGAGGACAGACCTCCAAGAGGACAGACCTCCAAGAGGACAGACCTCCAAGAGGACAGATCTCCAAGAGGACAGACCTCCAAGAGGGCAGACCTCCAAGAGGACAGACCTCCAAGAGGACAGACCTCCAAGAGGACAGACCTCCAAGGCAGACAGCTGAAAGCTGGGGGATGTGAATCCAGCCTTGGATTTGACTCTGCCTTTCCCACCACCATGCTATTTATTGCGGAAGGGCTCAGATGTCCCCCTGACACAAGATGTTGGCCAGACAGTGTTGTACGTTTTCACTTCTTGACCGTGCCAGCCCGATGGGGCAGAGCACTCAAGGCCTTAGCCGTAGGGGCAGAATCATTTCTGCATGTTTCCAAGGTCGTTCTGGTGAACCTTAAGGTACTGATGCATTTCCTAGCCTGAAAGAGTCTCCTTTCCAAGATGAGATGTACATTCGCCATGCATTTTTCATCAGACCTGTCTATATTCATTAATTGGAATATACGTCCTAGTTGCTGGAGAATGGAGAGCTCAAGGGATTTGGCAAGGACTCCTCTGCTTTTAAAGCCCACGGCTCCTCCCCTGGCTCAGCAATAGCCGGGAGAAGAGAGCAGTGAGTAACATGGAAAGTTTTGCTTGGTTTTACCTCTTTGTAGTGAAAACCCTTCCTCCGAGAGCTGAGAGGTGATGGTCCATAGGGGGCCAACCCCACCTCTGACTAGGCCCCTGCCATACTGGGGTTGATAAATATGACAATCCATATCCTATTTATTTTACATCAAAGAGGGTACCTCAGCCCTCTGGAGATCAAAGCATTTCAGTGTGCGACTGAAAAAAATCCAGTGTTTATAGTAATCCCGAAATAGATTTCCTTGGGCAGTGGTTGCAAGCTGCTACTCCCACCCAGCTCATCGGACTAATGGATAAATGTCAAGTCAAGGAGGAAGGGCTGTGATTTAGCTGGAAAGTTAATGAGAAAGTAGGAGGTGTGGCTGGTCGTCGTCGTGACTTTTTTTTTTTTTTTTGCTGCCCTACCTTGGACCAAAAAAAAAAATAAAATCTCATTTCACTTGAGCAGCTCTTTGCCACGACCAAAGACGCGATGCACTTTCAGGAAAGAACCTAGCCCCTGCGCAAACCTTCCTCTTTCTTTTTTCTTCTCGTTTTATGCTCCCACCAGCTGGAGCTTGGCAAGCACCTGCGGGAACCAGCAGCACACCCAGAGGGACACCTGGGTGACTCCCGAGCAGCAGCCCAGGGACGCCAGCCCCTGTCCCCAGCCACCACCGAGAGCCATTTGTCTCGTGCTTTTGCGAGCGTGAAATTCAAGGCGGCAGCTCGACGTGCAGCAGCAGGAGGGGACAGCCTCCCTCCCTCCCTCCTGGCACCGCTCCTCTCTGCCAGGAGGCCTGGGGGAGATGTCGTGGCCTTGCCCCGGTCCTGTTGTTCACTCCAATTTCCAGGTCCACCACTCAGCCTCCTGCCAGCCCCTTGCCAGCCCTGCTGGGACATGGGTCCCAGTCCCCCCAGCAGGATCAGATCCAGCCCTGCCCCAGCTGGGAGAGTGGGGCAGGGCAGGGACAAGCTGAAGACAAGATGGGGATGGGTCTCCTTTGGTTTAGCCCCGCAGCCACCCAGCAGTGACAGGACACTTTTTCTTTGAGGTGAGGGATACCTAGGGTATCGAAGGAGTGTTTTTCTTTTATGTATACACCTATAAAATAAATAACTCTGCATTCAAAGGCTCCGTTATCCTCCTTCCAGTCCTTTATGATGCTCTGGGACTCTAATCATGGTCCCCAAACTGACTTTAGCCTCCTGACCCTAACCGGGGATGCCTGCCAGCCCCAGGTGGGTGCTTTCTACCACCCCAAACCCAAATATTATCCTTCCAGACCCCTGCACTTCTCACCACAGCCCTTGCTATGGGGTGTTTAAAGCCAGACCTGGGTGCACTCCAAGATCTGCCCACCTGTGGCTGGAGCTCTTTCAAAAC
Organism: Heteronetta atricapilla; assembly: GCA_011075105.1. Classification (NCBI taxonomy): domain Eukaryota; kingdom Metazoa; phylum Chordata; class Aves; order Anseriformes; family Anatidae; genus Heteronetta; species Heteronetta atricapilla. The sequence goes on along the minus strand of CM021734.1, from coordinate 15,597,677 downwards.
CCAGCCAGAGCTTGGTTCTCCAGAGGGTGGTTTGCCACAGAGGGTCCCAAGGCCTTGTTATTTGGCAGTAACTGCTTGTCCTGGCCAGAACTGGGCTTTTCCAAGAGCTGCCACCGAAGTTCGAGGTGGGGATGGCTTTGGTGAGGCCGTGCAGGACGCTGATACCTGTGGGACCAGCTCCCGCCTCCGCGAGGCAGGAGGGGCGCGTGGCAGCTATTTATATCTTAAAATTAAACCATCAGAAGAAATGTGGCGTGAAAGCCTCTCTCTTCCTCATGCACTATTTAGGAAGCTGGGGCTGCAAAGCGTCAGCCGTTCGGGTTTGTATTTCCCAGCTGTTATGGGGGAAATGCTGGGGAGGGGGAAGAACACAATTGATGTGCCCGGGCTGGCACATCCTGGCTTGGCACTGCCCCCGGTGCTGGGGGTGCCAGGATACCCTGCAGATCCCACATTCCCCCCTTTTTATTCTTTCCAAATGTAGAGATTTGGAGGATTTGTGTCTGACTGAGTGCATTTGTTTTGTGGGGGTGCAGGCATTGTCTGGAGCCTGTCATGGCAGCATCTGGGTGATGCACAGGAGCTTTTCTACAAAGACCTCCCACAAACTTTTTTTTTTCTGTTCCCCAGGGAGCGAGGTCTCTGAAAATCAGGCATCTCCAAGCACCCCAAGCTGGGTTCCCCCACAAATGCAGCCCTGGGCATCCCCGGCCCCTCTGCAAACCACAGCCCTGTACCTTGCCCCACTCATTTTATGGGGTCAGGCTCTGCTGTGACCTCCACCAGCACCAGACCCAGGATTTCCCCAGCCAAGAGAGACCTTGAGAGGCTTTGGCAGTGGCGTCTTATGGATCCTGCTGCTTTGCTGCAGCAAGGGGAAACTGCTTGCTTCTGTTTGCATATATTAGCCCTGTGATGAATTGCACTCTCTTTGAATTTTTTTCCCTGCTGCTCACGCTCATGGCTGAAGTGGGAAGCTGTCTCTTTTGATTTACGCATCCTCTTCACGTGGGGTGGAGCCCACGATTCAAAAACCCATTTGCTCAGAGACTTCTCTGCCTCCTTTTGCTTTCGCCCTGGGCTGTGGTCAGTGTATGAAAGGTCAGCGGGGGGAGAGACCTTCCCCTGCCCCGTGCTCCGTGCTGCAGCCGCTCAGCGGGGCACCAATTAACGCCGCTCCTCAAGTTCAACAACATAATACCCACACAATTTCCCGAGTGCTGCCTTTTCCGGAGATTTTGGTTTCAAAGGCATTCCTCTGCGGTCAGGAGAAATGCTACAAAAACATGAGATGTGAGCGCTCGCCTCTTGTTTGCTCGCGTTTCTCTGTGCCTCGTTCACTGCGAGGTCTCCAGGGTGTTGGTGGAAAGAGATGGAAAGAGAGCAGCGAGCGTCTGCCGGGGACGGGGGCAGCCTGGGAGGTGCTGTCTTTACAGATTTTTCCTTTTTTTCTCGTTTATTTTTAATGCTTCTCGCCAGCTCTTCCAGCATTGCACGGTGCCTCTCACCTTGTGGAGGCTGCGTTATTTCGAGGTGCAGCACTCTGCCTGCAGCGAGAGCTAAATCCTGCGTGAGATGCTGAGCTGGGGGGGTCCCAGGGAAAGGCAGGAGCCTTTTCCATAAAGATCTAGGTCTTTTCTCAGCCAGGTCCCTTTGCTACTCATGTCCCTACCCTGGAGCAGAGGCCGTGCATCTCCTCTGCCGTGGGGAGGCCAGTCCTGCCTGCTGGAGCCCCGATGTGCCCCCACGTGCTGTGTGGGTCCTTGTGCTGTCCCCAGCATTGCAGCCCCCAGCAGCTCAGTAATATTCATGGTGAGTGACTCCCGGCGATGGGGCTGTGAGGAGTAATGTCTCGGACGTGGGCCTGTTCCGTGTGAGCACTGCTGAAGGGCAGCTATGGACCGAGTTGATAAAGATAGCTTAATGGGATGAAGGATCTCTCTCCTGATGAGGCTCCCAGCGAGGCAGAACAGCCCCTGCATGCTGTGCATCGTGCCCTTCCCACGAGGGCTCTGCCCAGCACCTCTCAGCGGTGGCAGCCTTGACCTGTGACTGCAGCTGGCAGCATCACCCGTGCCATCCTCCTGGTGCTTGCTTTGTCTGCCTGTCTGGGTCATTCCTGTGGGAAAAACACCTCTGTCCCCCTAGGAACCCCCCTCTCTGCCTTTTTCCCATCTGCCCAAAGGTTTCTCTGTGGGGCTCCGCTTTTGTTCCTGCCTCTGCCATCTGCTCGTCCCGCTGCCATCGCGCCTGCCCTGCAGACAGCCGGGAGCAGACCCGGGGCTCCTGGCGGCCGGCCGCCTCCTGGCACACGGGGGCTTTCTCCTCGGTCAGGGCTCCCAGTCAGAGATTTTCTCTTTCAGCATTTACCAAACGTCTCCGGAGTTCACTTTGCAAAATGTTTTGCTATTCCCTTTTTTGTCTAACCAGACGTCAGAGAGCCGTAATTTCCCAGGAGGCAGGAATTTTGTCTGTCTGCCCATCCTTCAGGCCGGTGCTTTCAGGGCTAACACAGAGCTTTGTGGGGTTATTTGTGGAAACGTTTGACTCCTGGTCTCTGTTTTCTGGCCAAGCTGTTCTTTACTGCTTTTGTCTGTGTTCTGGTTTCTCTGGAGGATGGGGTGGGCTATTGCCACCGAGGCCTGGGATGCTTTATGGGTTCTTCAATACCGCTCAGCTGGAGCCCAAAGTCCTGGGCTTGTGCACAAGTGACTGCAAACAGAAGTCAGAGGTGCAAATAGACACAAAATTCCTCCTATGCTTAATAAACACACAGCGTTATAACAAACACTACTATCACCTGAAGTGACTGAAACCAAACACTCTGCATAAGCCCGAATTCTCAGTGTGAAGAATACTTCACCCCAAGAATAAAGCATAAATTGAAGCTGAAGCCAGAAGCCATGGCCTTCTCCTGAACTGAGTGCTGTGGTCTACTGACCCAAGAAGTAAATACTGGCTGAGGTGCAGCCACAGCTGGTATTTGGCTGTAAGAAAACGAAATGGATTTCCAGCAGCCACGGAGTCAATGCGGATGTGTCTGCCTGACCTGATGCCCTGCCACCGCCCGGTGTCCTGGCTTGAGACCCTACTTGTGTGTCCGTGTGTAGATGTACAAACGATGTCAGGCCACCAAATCCATCTCTGATGATATGGGCTTGAGTTCAGCAGAGCGTTTCTCACCATCTGCTTACCTCGTCTGTGCATCCCTCGCTCTGGACAGCCGTACCCCTGCTGGCTGGTGGGACCCGAGCCCATAAACCTCCTCCTGCACGCGGTGTGCTGGTGGCCAGCAGGGCTGGTTTCTGGGTCTGATCACAGCTGCAGCAGTAAATCAAACCCAGAAACCTTTCTGGCCATAAGTTGCTGGAAATCCAAATCCTTTGGCTTATCCTTTTCCACGGGGTCTGGCAGAGCCCCTCGCATCATGCTGCAGGGTTGCAAGGTGGGGATGGGGGTGTCGGGGACCGTGGGAGACCTCGTGCCCTGCTCTGCGCCTCTGCTGCTGAGTCCTGCTGCAGAACCCCTGCAGTCCGGGGCTTTCTCCACAGCCCTCGGATTGTCCCTTGCTCTAAGTCCTTGCTTGAGAAAATCGAGGTAACATTTCCCATGCAAAAACGTCCTGCTCAGTGGCAGCCAACCCACTGTGCTCGAGACGAAAATGTCAGCTGGCTATGAAAATATTCCTGTAAATACACTTTATTAACAGGAGAGGCATTTAACACATCTCACGCACCTTGCTTCTCTGGGCTGGTGGCTGACATGTTAACGGGACGATGCCCTTCCCTCCCGCTACAAACCCGAGCTGCCTCCTCCCTCCTCACCGGGCTCTGGCTGTTTAATCTCATTTTCCTCGGTCTGCCGAGATTTACAAGCACATTTTTACTCAGCCGAGCAATTGGGCTGCGCCATGAATTTTTAACTCCCCCGTGCCTCTTTCCAGCTCTCATGGCAGCTTCTGGGCTGCACGTGGTCCTTCTGCTCGGCCAAGCTTTGGTGGACAAACCTGAAAGGCTTGGCTGCTTTCCTTCCACCTTTCTCCTGCTGAGGACCCGGGACCAAGCCTTGGCCTCGCTGCTGATGGCGTTTTAAATTTCTTTTTGTTCCTGACTTCCCTTTTGTTTGTCCCACGTCGTCAGTGGTTTACTGAGCTTAAAGCAGTCCGCCCTTATAACCTGGCATCCCGGCCAGAAAACCAGCAGAAATACTTTTGTACAATTTTTGAAGAGCTCTTCTCTCCAGAAGGAAAGTGCCAGACATTGCACCGTGGGCCCCATTTACACACACATCTGCTTTTTATATGCATTAAACTCCATGCTAATACCTGCCAGCAAGATCGTGCCTGGCTTTTATAGGAACTGTATCAGCATGTGAGAAATAAGCGATAAATTTTACCTATAATTTTTTTATTATTATTATTTTTTATTATTTTTTTTTCCAGGATGCTTGGAGAGGTCCTGCACCGGCGCCAGACTTGACTTTGTGCGAAGGGATTTTTGTGCTGCTGCATTTTGGGCATGGCAGAGGATGCTCCAGCAGAGGCATGTGAGGGTTTCCAGCTCCCGTGTGCTGCTGCTGCAAGAACTCATCGGCAGGGATGATGCGGGAGCTTGCTGGCACCGGTCCTGCTCCCCTCCACGCATCCCCAGGAGCTCCCTGCAGCACCCAGCTCCTTTGCACTGATGCCAAAAGCATGAGGTGCTGCAAATAGCAATGGGCAAGCCACAGGGTAAAGTTGTTTCCCCTCAGGGAAAGTAAAGCATGATGAAAGCTGCAAACCAGCTGTGTTTTTCTTTCCCCTGCCTGTATGCTTACGTGGCACGATGCTATGTGTTTATCAGAGTCTAGCCAATAAATATTAACTTCATCCTTCACAACAATGTAAAACTTGAAGTCATTGAAACAACACGATAAAGTCAAAACCAGATTATTTATTTAATGTGTTGGAAGCTGTGTTTGGCCCCAGACATCCAGCACAGAGGTGTCAGAAGACTTATTTTTTTTATTATTATTTTTCCTCCATTTCAGTGGCTTTTTACAGATGCTCTTGCTTCCCTGGCCCTCCCGCCTCTCCGGTGGGAAACCATCCTGCAGAAAGGACCCTGGTCATTTTTCTTCCTGAGGACTAACTGTACAATAAATGCTGCCTCACCAACTGAGCAGGTTGTATTGAGTTACAGGGCAGGCACAGCGCGCGGCTGCCTCTGCATCTCGGACGGCACATGGCTCCTGCTGCACCTCCTCGCCGTAATTTGCCTTCCGTTCCCGTGGGTAATGTATAAGTACTGCAAAATTACACAGCACTAGCTGGTGAAATAACGAGATTTAGCTAAGAGTTGGGTCTTGGTTTGTCTTCAGTGATGTGTCTGCTATCCACGGGTCTGTGGCCAGCCCCCTGCAGGTCCCTCTGGAGGCTCTCGGTCGTGAAAAACACGAGGGCTGCCCAAAAGCTTTGGCTTTGCAGAAGAGGGGGTTGCAGCACCTCACCCATCCGAGCCCCTCGCACTCCCAGTTTCCAGCTCTGCAGCAGCAGGACGGGGCTCTCGGGTCCCCGCAGGGATGTCCCCAAGGTCTGTGCCTGCTCCCTGGTGCCACAGGGCAGCTGCTTCTGGCCCCCAGCTCCTGGCACGTTTTGGGATAAAAAAAGCCATGGGTTAGAATAAAGCCCAGTGTTAGAAATAGTTGGAAGCACCGGCCTTGGCCGGGTGAGGTGGGTCCCAGGGGATCAGAGCTGTTGATGTCTAATAAGAGAGCACAGAAAAAAACATTAAACAAACAGAGGAGCAGCTTAATTTCCCCGCAGTGCTTAGCCTGGCGCTGCCTGTAACTAATGGGGGTTAGTTATAGACTGTAATACATTTTCCTCATGTGGGAAGGGTCCTGGTGGGTTTTCTGGGTGTTAATATCATCGGAACTGAGTGATTTAGTCTCAGCCGAGCAGAAGACGATCTCTCTCCCCCCTCGCTGCTCACGAGCCCCATCCATCCTTACGCATGGATCCTGCCTCCCGCCTGCCCCATTACCCACCGCTGGGCGAAGCTTTTCCTTTTAACACCACGCTCTTTTCTGACTGATATGAGGATTCTGCAAAGTTCATCGATCCCAATCTCGTGGTGCTTGGAAAATAGACATAGATCATTTTAATTGCCAAAGAGGAAAAACGAGTTTATTTGACATAACTCAGGCCGCAGTGTTCCTTCGGTGGAGCATCGGGATCATTATGTCAATTAAATCATTGTATGCATTAAACCAAAGCAGGCTTTTTTTTTTTCCTTGCTGGCTGCACAATGACTTATTTGGTCAGATAATCTGGTGTTTGAAATGAAAATGAGCATTTCCAAGTTTTCTAATTCCTAACCATTATAGCCAACCCCCCCAAAATGTACCTGCTGTGCCTGCAGCTCAGCACCTGGTGCGGGCAGCATCCGTGGTGGCTCTTTGGTAGACTTGGGATGGGAAGAAGATTAAAAAAATCTTGGTATCAACTTATTTGTGGTGCAGCCATTGGCTGCGCTCGGTGGTATTGATCCCCAGCATCTCAAAACCCAAACCCTGCAGCATCTCCGGGCTGTGCTGGGAGCCTGCCAGCTCCGCACTGGTGGGACTGGGTTGGTGCTCTGGGGCAGCTGGTTCCATGCCACCCCTCTCTGCCGCCAATACCAAAAATTTATTACATTTATGTGTATTAAACCACGTGTGCCTGAGTTTCTGAGGCAGCCTGGGAAACCTCTACATCACTTTTGCAGAGCCAAGTGGTCGACTGCGGTGTTTTTGGGAGGGTGTTCCCAGGTCTCATGGTAAAACCAGCGATGTTCTTACTCGTGTGTCTCGCTGTCACCTGGGGCAACGTGCAATGGGAAGGGGCTGATTTTCCTGCTGGCAATGTTTTCGTTGCAGGAGCCTTCCCATGCCTGATGGAAGAGGCTGACTGAGCTCAGCGGCAGCAGTCCTACATGGAGGATCTATTGGAGTGCCAGATGGGAGGCAGGAGAGAGCACTGGGGTTGGATGTTTTTTGGGGGGGTTTGTCCCCTGGTGGCCAAGAAAAGAGTAAAGAAATGTGTTTCCTTGCATGAGGCATAGCTCCAGCCATAACCCTAGGGGTGCTCAAGGGAGCAGAGGTGGGTAGGGGATGCATCCCCGGCAGGGCAGGGGTCTTGTGCTAAAAACCCCATCCAGGACCAGTTTTGAAGCCTGCTTGAACAGAAGCCCCTCCAATTTTCCTGGCGTGGTGCTGGTCCCAAGTGCTCTGCCAGGCCCATCCCACCACACCGCGGAGGATCTGGTGCCTGGATCACTGTGTTTTCCCTGCTGGACCCGTCCTGAGCGTTATTATTTGGGCCATGCTTCCCGGGTTTTAAATTATTCTGTCTCAACTAGCTGATGGCATTTGTTACATGTCATGCGATGTTCCTGGTAATTAATTGGTATTTAATTAATTAAGGGATAATGGCATTCAATTAAGGGATGCCTGTGGAACACTGTCACCGGGTAATTAATGGCTTCCTGCTGCTCAAGCAAAGCTGAGGCACTTGTGGAAAATAAATAGAGGAGAAGCTGAAATGTTTGTTCCCTTGGCAGGAGACTGGCCATGTCCCAGAGCTCTCGGATTCTCTAGGACCTCATTTCCAGACCCTTGTCCAGGGCAAGCCTGGCTTTTTCCCCCAGCACATGTAAACTTGAGATTGCTGCCACTGACATCCAGGAGCATCCTTTCTGCTAGAAAACAGGCCTCGTCTCCTCTTGGCTTTGGAGAAGAGCATGGAAAAAATGAGAATTTCCTGTGACATGAAAAAAATAAAAATGGATTTTCTTGAGCCAAACAGTGAACCCAGCCGTGGCTGGCTCTTCCAGTAGCAGGCATCCATGGTGCAGAAGTGCCCCTTCCACGCTGCTGTATTTGAAGAGATGCGATGTGAGCATTGCCAAAAATTGTGGCGCCTTTTTTCCCTGGCAGCTTGCAATACGTTTTCCCTAAAAAACCCTAAGCCGTTTTTGTTCCGAATTCACACTTCCAGCTGAGAACTGCAAAACAGTTAAGGGGAAAAAAAATGCAAATTGGCCTTTCATGGGTTGATTGCTGATGCCTCCTCTGGAGGAATTGCTTGCTGGATCTAATTGTTTAGCCCAGGAAGGTAGTGGCACTATTAATAATTTACTGTTCCTTTACACTGGCTCCTTAAATGCATTGTGCTTTCATTATTTGCCTGCACTCCTATATAACCAATTTTTTCCATTCTAATTCCTTCATGTATTTCAGCTCCACGTGGGTAACAGGACCAGGATGCAAGGAAGCTCTGGGATGGAGGAAGGCCGAGGGAATTTCTTCTGCAAAGTTAAAGCCTATGAACTGGTATGGTTAACCACTTCTTTGTCATTCCGTCCCATGTGTGTTTCTGAGAGCACGTGGGTGTTTGTGCCAGCATGTGTGAGATGCACCAGTAGTCACTGTTCTCTCAGCGTTTTTGGGTTGTTTTGGGTGAACCCTGTTTTTTCCAGTGGAGGTGTACTGGATGGACATGGTGGAGCCTACACATTCCTGAGACCTCTGGGATGGAAGGTAATGTGGAAATGGAAACTAATTACAGATCCAGCAAGCTCCACTTTCTAATTAATTGCAGATTAAGTTAAAAATAGAACTGGTTATGTAAAATAAACCTGAAAGCCCCAGTCTACCTGGTTACACAATACCCAGAACAATGATCTCTGCCAATGCTTAGTTCAGGGTGAAAATGCTCCAGGTGTGTTTTTTGAAGACACGCAGAGCAAAATGGTGCCAGTTCTGCTCGGAACCACTCTTCACATCCTAATGTGGGGCTGGTGGTCATGCGCTGCTCCGTGCTTGGGAAGGGGCTCCCCAGTCCCCTCACTGCATCCCCTGCTGTAGGCAGAAGGCTCACCCATCAGCTCATGGACATCACTCATCAGCCTGGAGGTCCCAAAGTGCTTTAAAGCCCAACTCCTGCAGTTCCTGCATCAAATCCCACCTCTGGAGCAACATGACTCTCCCTGTGGATGCAACAGTTCTGGCTGTTCTTCATCATTGTTTCCCGGGCAGGGTTGTTGTTGTGCCACAAACCTCTCCACAAATCCTCTCAAAAGGTCACTTGTGTGGGCTGGGGCCCAGTTTAAGACCATGTCATTGATCTTTTTTTGTGTGTGCGCTGAGCTGCCTTGTGCTAAGATGGGCAAATTATTTCAGTCCTTAGCATTTGTAATTAAAGCAGCGACTGCAGGCATGATGGATGCCATCAAAGAGCACTAGGAAGGAGGACAAAGGACATCCAAGGGCTTTTGTCAAGAACAAGCAACTCCTTCCTTCCTGAAAGCCAGGCTGCCCTGACCACTGAGGAATCAGTTTTGCAGCAGAACTGGCACTTCTCACGACTGGAGGCTGATCAAGGCATGTAGAAGAACCAGGGATGGCAGAAGCATGTCTTAGGGCAGTAGCCGTAACACCCTAGTCAAGAAGTTTTGGAAAACTGACCAAGACGGTGCTTCTTCAGGCACCAGATCAGAGGGTGGGATGTTTGGCAATTGGATTTGGCAGCAGCCCTGATGGACTGCCAACTCAACCCCTTCCAACCCCTCATGCTCTTGCATGCTCCTTTCTCCTGGGGATGGCGTGCTGGGGGCCTGGGATGGTGTTGTCTCCCCCTGCCTTTATCGAGGTTTTTGCTGACTCTGCCCCAGCCTTATCTCATGCTGCTCTGGCTCTCCAAGTTCCTGTAAACACTTCTGTAGTGTGGCTGCATATAAAAGGAAGAAGAATGCAGATCTGTCCTCCCCGTCTGCCTCCCCCTGAGAGGCCAAAGCAATTCCTTCTGACAAAACCTCTCCACAGCATACTCTTGGCAAGTTTTTCACTGGGTTGTTTTTGTTTCATCTAAGAAACCTTGCCGAAATCCTCTGTGGGTTGTGTTGGGGTGGCAGGGCTGGGGATTCCTCCCTAATTCTTCATCTGTGGAGCTTTTTGGATGTCATAGATGGAGCAGGAGGTGGTTCTCTGAGCTGCTGGGGGACCAAGCTGGTGCTGGGGGCAGCAGGGTGCCAGAGAGGGGGCACTGCCTGGTAGGACTCCTGAGTGTGACAGGGGACATCTCAGGTCAGCCTCATGCCTGTCTTCACCCTGATGGGGTTGGCCTGTAACATGCCCCCAGCCCAAAGCCACCCTCCCTGGCCCATCCTTGGGGCACTCACCCAGTCCCCCATCCCATGGAGGAGCCTCATACACCCGAATGGCTCTTGTTCTCCTCCCAAGGTTGGGTTCCTCGTCCAGCCAACAGCTCCTAGAGGCAAGGAGAAGCCAAGAGCTGGCCCTTGTCAATATTGGCCTTGCGCTGGGCCCTCCCTCTGGTTGAGGCCCCAGCACAAGGCTGGGTGGTGTTCAAGTATTTGTCTAGGAAAAGGAAAATATCTGCAAAACATCACAAAGAAAGCTTTTGCTGAATCCCAGCTCTCCATTTGCAAACGTTACAGACAGAGAAGTTTTGCCAAGAACGTAAGGGAGTCAGATATGCGACTTCCATTAATTTAAAGAAAAGCGAACATCTAAGCTGCTTGTACAGCTTTGAGCAGCTAAGCTCAGACATCTGTGCTGAAGAGACAAGGGGAGACTGGAATTCGTTTTTGACACCAACTATAGTTTATTATTTGAAATGTCAGGAAAATTAATTCTTACAAAAACGAGAGCTTCTGCTGGATGGCAGCTTTGGCCCTGATGATCCACCCCTGGCCTCCTTCCTTTTTCTGTGTCCCTCCAGCTATGTTTGTGCCCCTTGGGACATAATGCGTCCCTCCTGATGGCCATGGTGAGGAGCACACTGTCGTGGGTACAGGCTTACAACCCTTTTGCTCACTGGATGGGGCTGAAGGAGCAATCTACTCTCCTCGCTCAAGCCTGTGGGTATCCCCGTCCACCCACAGACACGAGGGGAGAGAAGGACGAGCTCTCCTCTCACAGCTGGTATTTCCTCAGCAGCTCGCTCTGCCACTGCCTCTTCTTGTTGGGGAAGGCGAGGGGGATCTTGATCTTTCGGAAGTCCTCAATGCACTTGCCCAGCTCCGACTCCAGAGCCTTCCTCTCCTCGCTCAGCCCCATGGCCATGGGGCTGCCCCCCACCCCGTTCTCCTTCACCGTTGTGTGGTCGCTGTTACACCTTTGCCCCATCTCCTTCACCTCCTCCAGCTTCTTCAGAGGCTTGGAGAAGTCCAGGGTGTTGGGGCGAGCGGGGCACTCCTCGGGGGCTTCTGGCCAAGGTGCGGAGCCAGCAGGGCTGGGGTCATCCTGCCCTGACCTGGGGTCTCTCGGGATGCTCTCACCCGTGGATGGGGTGGAACTGGGCTCACCGTGGCTGCTGGTGCCGGGGGATGCAGCATTGTACCCACCGCTGGGGCTGGGGGGGTCCTGCCTCGTCTCCTGGCCTCGCCTCGGCTCCCCAGGGTCGCTGCGACCTGCAGGAGGGAAGCAGAGAGATGCACAGGAGCAGGAGATTGCACATCCCCTGATGGAGCAAAGCCGAGGTGCAGCCACCCAGGGGACATAGCTCAGCTCACTTGGGCATTTTTTTCTCTAAAATACCTAAATTCTTAACCTACTGCATTTTTTTTCCTTTTCTTTTTAGTGCAACTGCTAGCAGAGATATAAAGCAGGGTATAAAATATTTCTATTTTAAATCCCTCCACCTAAACTTTGTCCCCTCACAGAAGTAGAAAATGTCAAGGTGAATTTTAGTTTTTCCTGAAAACTTTTTTATTTTATTCCTCCCCCAATTTTAATTTTATTTTATTTTGACATTTACTTCGACTGCTCCAGCACAAAAATTACTAGAGGTGGAAAGCTGAAATGTCATCCGTCACTGAGGAGAAACCTTGAAGGCTGGATTTTCTTCATCAAATCTCCTCAGGAAGTTACAAGGATGTATCTTAGCCCCAAATTCCTTGAGTGATGGAGTAAAATCTCCAAGTTCTTATACTGCTTTAATCATCTTATCTGCAAGCCTCACAATTGCCTTTGTGAAATGGGGAACCGAGGCAGGGGGAACATAATCTGATGAACCCAAATTCGTACAAAGAGCCTAGTGCATAGCTGGAGACTGGATTCAAATCTCTTCATTTCTTCTCCTGCTTCTTCGCTCCGAGACCATCTAACGATGATAGCTAGCTCGGCATAGCAGTTTCTCTCTAAGGCTTTCAACACATTTTGCAACACATTATTCCCATTTGAGGCACAGAGAGGTGAAATAACTTGCTAAGGTCACCAGGCTGAGAATGAAGCCCAGGTCCCCTGGGTACTGTTCCTGCATACTCGCCGTGCCAGACCACACTGATTTGCTTTGTGTGGTCTGGAAAGGCTGGGCTGAAATTCAGCTGCCAGCCTGCAAACCTGCAGCCTCCACACTCCTGCAAGCCATCTGCTCTCACTTCATTCTCGTTGTATCGAGGACAGCCTGAGACCCCTGGCAGGCTGCTGAGCTTGGGCAGAGCAGGAGAGCGGGGTGACAAATACCCTGCTTGGGTATGGGCTGGCCGAGGTGTCTCTTGGGACGGTGATCTTCGTCATTGTGCCTCTCCAGTCCCCACATCAGTACACAGCTTTGTCCAGGTCTTTTGCAGGTGCCAGCAGTGTAATTCTTTTAATTTAGGCATGATGAGATAGTTTAAGCCATTTACAGGTGGCTGAGGCACTTTGCATAAAGTAGCTAATGACTCTTAATGACTGGTCTTTGGAAATACTCATTAACTGCCCATAAATGATTTACTTAGCTTTATTTTACCTCATACACCAAGGACGTGTTCTCTCACAGCATGCTCTGGCTGCTTCTCATGCTAACATCTGCACAAATGTTCCTGCATACACTGAGAAATGCAAATCTCAGCAGGTTTTAGTTTTCCCCCTGAACGGTGATGAAACACGAGCTTCCTCCTGGCCAAGCATCCTGGCCAACCATCACAGCCTGAGATCACCTGCACAGGCACATGTGCTTCCAAACTGCACGGGGCTGGAGGAAAGCCAAGAGCTACGAAGATTTTCCAAGGAAATTCAGCTCCAGGCTGGAATTTGCAGGATCCAACCACAGGCAGATGTCAAGGGACAGAAGTTCACCTTGGCCACCAGCAGATGTCCCATCACTGGGACAAGATACTTGGGTCTAGGAGTCTTTGCCTAAGACTTTCTGTGAGACCAGAGTCTTTCTGACCCTGATTAAAAGCCTGGAATGTGCTATTAAGCTGTGTGTGTGCTTTGGTTTTGTGTGCTAGTCATTTGAGGAGTGTGGGGATCATTTTGGCTGGAGTCTGACCTGGACCAAACCTGACACTGAATGCTCCAGACTCTGAGGCAGTCCAAGTCTTCCCGGATATTACTTTTCCATTGAAATTATATGCAGCTTTGTACAAATACCTTACTTTTCCCTTGGGCTAAGCTTCCTTCACGTTGTGTTTCTGGCCTGCAGCAGTTAGCACCCCTGTGCCCAGCAATATGTGGGTACAGCTCCTGAGATGATCCCAGCACCCCTCGCAGCACTCCAGCCATCAGCTGGGAAGAATGTGTGTAGACTGATTTTCCCATCCTTTTTTAATTTTCTCAGACTTTGCTCCCCCTGTGACACTTCTGTCTGCTTTAGAGCATCAATTACAGTGCAGAAGTGACACGTCCAATGCAGCCCCATGGTGCTGTTGGAAATCCTGCTGAGTGCAATTAACGGGCTCCGGCACACGGTGAGCCGGTGCTTTGCAGGGGAAGCACACACTGTCCCAGCCCCATGCTGCTTTTTTGGATACCACTTTTTTCTCTTCTGAGCACTTGACAAGGAGATGAACTCGCCATGTACCAGGAACCCAGGGCCCCGGCTCATTCCATTTGGTTTGCTCCGTGTCAATGCTTCCAGCTCCAGAAGAAATCAGAGCTCTCCTTTGTCAATTGACAACAAAGACCCAGGATGGAAGGGTCTGCAGACAAGACAATGAACCAGACATCTTGTGGCAAAGCACTGTCAGGAGGGTTTTGTTGGCAGGTCCCAGCAAGGACAGGTGAAGAGCAGTTCATTCCTGTGATTTTTTCCCTATCACAATGGGGCTCAGACTGGGTTGGCCTCAAAGATCACTCTTCCTTTCCCTCTACTTTGGCACTCAAGTCTCCCAGAAGGGAAAAGAAGGGTCTTCTCTTCTTTTTGTCCCAACCAAAAACAATATCTGAGCCCATACTGGGCATCCCAATGGAGAGATGGGCATCGGAGGGAACCCCCCACCGTGGTAGAAGCAGAGCTTTGTGCATCTCGGGTTGTTTTTATTTCACTGTTTTATTTCCACGGTTCTTTTTCTTCCAGATTTTAAGTGATAAAAACATCAACAACACATTGCTTGAGGTCAAACAAAGATGTCCCAGTTCCTTTACAAGCTTATTAAACTCCTTCCTAGCCTCTCAGATTTAGCATGTTGTGACACAGAGATGGAGAAAAGTTTCAAAACAAGAGCTGGAAGAGATTATTTAGTTTGTACACCTGCATGTGCCTGGGGAAGGGGTGCAGGGACCTAAACTGTTTGCTTCAGCTAGAGTTTTGCTAGCCCTAAAAGTGCATTCAGAAAAGCAATTTATTCTTTGGCCAAAATGTTTCTCATGAAAATATTTCTCTGCCTAGTGATGGGGAGCTGCAACCAGAAATCAGGCAGGGATGCAAACCCTGGCAGATTTTATATATTAGAGCAGTTTGCCTGGAAAATGCAAGCCTGTGTCTGCCTGGAGTGAACCCACGGCCAGCAGGACAGGCTGGGATGCACAGGGTGTACCTGCAGCCTACCCACGCCTGATGCAAAATAGCTGCAAGCTCCTTATCCCCACGAATTTAGGTCTTGCCCCTGCTCAAATTGATTATTGAAAAATCAAGCTGAGCCCGAAAAGTGATGTCTGCGCTCCTGGCTGGCTCTAACCCCCCTTATTTCATCAAAGAAGGACAAGATTCTGCATAAATAAATGTCGTTGACCCTATCTGCCCGCAGCAGTAGCCCGTGCATTCCCAAGAGCCTCAATTAGCCTGGCTGTGCCAGGGAGGGCTGCTGCTAAATCCGCAGCCCTGGTGACATTGTGCATGGATTTACTGCTATGGCAACCCCGGCAGGACCCGGGCTGGCAGCACCAGGACAGACAGACAGACAGACAGGTTTTCAACTTCCCCGCTGAAAGCCAATGCCCCTCTATCCCCTGTGCAGCAATATATACAAATATATATATATATTTGTCAGCACCAGCCCTGCTTCTACTTTGCATGTTCTAAAAATGTCGGAAACAATCCAATCCTGCAGCCTTGAAACGCTAATCCAGATTTTTGATCTCAAAACGATAGTTTTTTTCCCCTGTCAGTCAGGTTGTCCTCTGCTGCCAGGAGGAGGGTAGGTGGGTTTGGGGCTCAGAGGTTTCAGGTTTGTTTCTTTTTTTGCTACAGCAGCCCCCTGGGGTAGGCAGGAGCTCCGTCCCCCCACTCCTCCCAGCCCCTTGGTGACAAAGAGGGCTCAGGGAGCGTGAACGTGATGGAGACGTGCTCACAGCTAGCACTGAAATCTGACTGAACCCTCTGAAAACAAATTTCCCAAACACACTTTTTTTTTTTTGTTGTTGTTGCTGTTTGGGAGGGGTGCTAGCTCTGCTGGTGGTTACGGAGGACATTTGCTGCTCAAGGGGGGATCTTTGCAGCCCAAATGCCCAGCACATCCTTACCCTAAACAATGACTTTCACCCCAGTGATAACACCACTGGTTAATGCAGCGGCCGCGCTCCTCTGCCCTCCTCAGCCACCCCTGGGGTTGGGGAGAAGCAGCAGCAACCCCCCATGGATCTCAGAAGTGTCACCCCCTTCCCAGTTGGAAGGCAGAAGCTTTGCTTTCCCCTGATGGTGGGATGCCCCAGGCCCCGGGATGATCTTTTCTGAGCGTGGTGTGTGCCCGCAGTTTGCTGGAGGAGCCGCATAGCAGGGCCCACGGGATGCCAGCAGTGGGAACCCAGAGGTCAGCAGCTGTATCAGACCAAGGTCTGCAGGATTGCTTTGCTTGATGATGCTTTTTGAGTGCTTTGTGGCGGGGACATGGCTGGTAACACGTTGTGTTTTGGCAAAGCAAATCGAGACACCAGAGGTCAAACCCCAGCGCCGAGGCGGAGCCAGGCCCTCGCGTCTCACGCCGCTGCAGCTCCACATCAGCAAAACATCTGGGCTCGGGGTTTGCGTGCTGCACAAAGCAAAAGCAGCTTTCCTCATTTCTTGGCAGGAACTAATTGCCAATATCATGCATGACGAATGCTTTGCAAGAGGTGCTGCCCCAGGCACCCACTCTGCCTGCCAGGAGCAGCCCTCCCTGTGCTGAGCTGCCCAGGCTGCAAGAGCCCAGGAGGGTTTTCCAAGGGAAAATTCCCCAGTCTGGGGAATGTCTACCCGGAGCAAATTGTCACCAGCTGCTGCATGAGGAACCCCAGCAAGAAGGAGTTTCTCAGAAGAATCTTTGAGTGGGTGGCACGGTGTGGGTTGTTACATCGGGTCTGGGCGGAATTTGTCCGCAGCCATGGAAAATTGTCATGGCATGTGTCCCCAGGCGGGATGGCAGGAGCCAGCCTGCTCTCACAGCTCTGAGATGATTGTAGAGGAGGTAGACTGTGCAATCGAAGCACAGACATTGTCTGGAGTTGATATTTGGGTGAGAAAAGGGGTTCTTAGGCTCTCCTGGTGATGGGCTATAAAACACCATAGCAGAACTTATGTGGTTAGAGGCCCCAGAAGCGAGCAGTTACCAGCTGGGTGTCTGTTTCCTCCCTCTAAATGAGCAAATGCAGGACAGGAGGACCTGGTGGAGCAGCAGGTCCTCTCGCTGGGACCTGCATCTTTGTGTCTCCTGTTGGGAACTTCCACCAGATGGGTACTGCTGCTCTCTGCAGCCCCGGCAGACCACAGGGGCTGCTCTGCAGATTCTCAGGAGGTGAGAGAATCTCAGGCAGAGTGGTGCAGGTACGTCTGGGCAGGGGGGTGACTCGGAGGGCTGGTCTTGCCTGGGTTTGATGCTTCGGCGTGGAGACCTCACCCTGCCTGGCCCAGGAGATGCCCCCCCCCGTGATAAAAGTTATGGTCACAGGTGCTAAAGCAGAGCAGCTCGGGCTCAGAGTGGCTGAAAGCCCGGTGTGAACACACATGCACGTCCCGATCAAGTGCCTGCTGCTGGGTGCAGCTCCACCAGGGTGAGCAGTGTGTTGAACTGCAGGCACCCAGCACATCGACCCAGCGTGGTTCTCACCTGGAAGTGCTTCTGCTGCCTCTGTCTTGATGTCCAGGATGGGCTCCGAGGAAGACATGTGTTTTTTCGGGCTCTGCTCTATTTCTGAAGGCTCATGAACGGGCAGGCTAAGCCAGGAGCTACCTAAAAAAGTCAAGACCAAGAGAAGAAACTCTTAGCAGGCAAACGATGCACAGGGAGCATGAAAGGAGGGGCGTAAGGATGGTGAGTGGTGGCCTCGCTCCACACCTGGCTGTCACCAGCATGTAAGCCTTTGGGATTGGCATCTCTGAGCTGCTCGTGTACATGTCCAGAGGCTGTGGTGTGCACTGCTGGTGTGAGGTCAGAGTGGGACACATATGTGCACGGTCCACCATGCACTCTCATCCTCGTAGGTCCCCTTTTTTAGTCTACAAACCTACATAGGATGATGGAAAAACAGGTTGGGTCTAGCAGAGTGGCGAGGGGCTAGCATCTGTGCTTACCGTCATCCTGCTTCCCGCACCTGTTCTGTAAGGGCATTTGTGTCCCTGCTTTTTTCTCTCCCAGCTTCTGTGTGTGACACACGGACACACTCTCGCTCTGTTTTGAATATTTCAGTGCTAAATACCCCGCAGAAGTGCTCACACACTGCTGTGTATCCAGCACAGGGGACTGCCACAAGCTGCAGGCACCATGGAAAATGGCTGATAACCAGATTTAGACCACCACAGAAGGTGAGCAGCCTTCCATGGCTTGTAGTTGTCAGAAGCCAGGATGTCACGGGCCATGACCAACCTCCACGCACCATGGCCATCAGCTCCTGGGGCAGAATAAGATGCTGCATCCAGGAGAGGGCAGCAGAATCCCAGCACACCCCCTGCCTGTTGCCACTCGTTAATTGTGGCTTCCGAGAGTCAATTCCTAACAATTTCCTGAGCTGCAAACATGGCCTTCTACTCCCCATCACAATAATTTTCACCCAGAGACTCTGGAAAAGTCTTTGTGGTCACCATCTGTCAGTGAGTCCATGACAGGGTCTAATTCACGTCCCGGGGCAGCTATTTTTGCACCCTTTTCATCGTTCTGTCTGCAGTCCTAAATGGAGATCCGGAGGAGGAAGACTGAGCCAAATTCAATGCCACGGGGCTTTTGCAAACATTTATGGGAGCTGTGTGGGTTGGGCAGGCAGAGCTTGGCCACCGAGAAGTCACGGTGGATTATGTCCTTCGCTGGCAGGGCTGTCCCCTCTGCCCTGTGGTTAGAGGTGCCCTGGGCTGTAGGACACGGGGAAGAGCATCCACCACCTCCACATGGGGCAAGGGAACACGGTCCTGAGTGCAAGTCCTGGCAATATAGATAGAGAGGAGAAGCTTTCTGATGGAAAAGGCTGAGGACCCCTCAATGCATTTTAATGAGTGATGCTCCCCAGCAGCCTCCAGCAGATCTTCAGCAGGAGCCAGGCCGCTGGGTTTTGGCTTCCCCACGCTGTCACGCAGCAGATGAGAGCGGCCGTGCAAGCCAGTTCTTATTAAAGATTTAAAAGGCAAGCTGTCAGCAGCGCTGCTAAGAGGTGGCTTTTCCTGTTATAGCTCTATCCCTCTCTAATACTAATAGGATTGGAAGGAGGAGGAGAGACGGCTGCGTGCCGGCCAGCTGAGGGTGAGTGCTTCTCCTTGCAGATGCTTTGCACAGCTGGGGGGATCCTTCTAATTTTTCTTAATTGCTTGGAGGCAAAGATGAGGTAGCAAATTCCATGTTTTCTTCCTTCTTCACAGATATGTATATATATATGTTTTGTTTTCTTTTTTACACGAAGTCGATACAGAAGGACCTGGATGAGGAATTTCTGCTGAATTTCTGCCCCATTTGCAGCACCCAGGATTTCACCCAGTGGCTGGCAGGGGTGGAGATGGGAGCAGCAATGACATGCCAATGGGCACACAGAGATGTGGAAGCAGACTCAGGACGGAACTTTGATCTCCTGATGGAAGAAGAACCCAACCTCATCCTGACACCATGCAGCACGGTGTCCTGGGAGTCGTGCTGCAGAGTGCAACAGGCACACAAAGGATTGCATGTGTTAACAGCAATGATTCAGCACCAATTAGCTCATCTTGCTCTTTAATCAATGCCTTATGTGCAACATACAGGCAGGCTGTATATCACAACCAGTTTGTGGCTTGATTGGAAGCGATGGCCCTGAAACCATAAAATGCTAGTTAAAGTCATCATAACTCACGTGTTGCTTTCTGCCTCCCATGCTCAGGACACAGCCAGGGTCTGGTGCTCCTGGGGCTGGGTTAAATCCTTCTCTGGTGATGGGCAAAGCAGGACGGGAGGGGAGAGGGGATGGGGAGGGATGCCAAGCAATGAGCTCTCCCCTGGGGTCAGCCAGAGCCTGGCTTGTCCCTCTGCCAGGGCTGAACCATGAGGATGTACTTACTAAAGAAATACAGATTTTGGCTAGTCTGCTGCCAACCTCCTTCCACAAGGAGGCAAACGACTCCAGCAGTAAAGCAGGAGCCCCCCTGCTTTGGCTGACACCACCTTTTGCATGGAGGACATCTCCCCACCCAGGTGCTCCTTGTTCTCTGGGCTACATCTCACCAGCTCCTGGAAAACCCTCTCGCTCCTGCCCACAGACCCTGTGAGCAAAGTGGAAGATCCCTTCCAGAGCATCAAGGCAGTGCTCGTACGGAGGCACCGAGGAAAGGCTGGGAAGGTCATTCCCAGCAGGACCATGCACGTGAGCACGCTGTTCCCAGCGACAGCTCCTTGGCAGTGTCTGCTGCACACAAATGCGTCCAGCTGTCTTTCTTTACACAGGAATTTGCTTTTCTATGTATTTTCCAGGAGTCACCTTCTGGAAAGCAGACCCATTGGCAGCTTCCATACAGATGTGGCTGTGCTCGCTTCCTATTTATTTATTTATTTATTTATTTTTGCCAAGCAGAAATTCCACAAATTAATGGTGTCACAGGGAGATCCCAGCCAGGACCAGGAGACTGCTCAGTGCTGGCCAAGCTGGGGAATATCAGCGTCAGGAAGGCGAAAGGAAAGGTGACTGCAACTCTTAATATACCGGGGGAAACAGGAAACTGGAATCCCTTCTTCCAGCCAAACCAAATGCTCTGCTCAGCCCCAAAGGGAGGAGCCCACACGGAGCAGGGGACGTGGATCTGGGACGTGGCGTGGGCATCTGCCCCCTCCAGCAGATCCTTGACTGTTGGCATGGGTTCTGCCTTCCAAGTGGAGTCTCAGCTTCTGGGCAAGAAGAAATGGGCAGCTGGCTTTTTCTCTTTTTCTGCCTCCCAGAGGTTCTTGTCTTATTTTGCAGAACCTCTGTCCAGATGTGCGAGGACGTTGGGGTCAGCCAAAACAGCAACTCGCTCCGGGTGAGCCTCTTCCTCTTGGAGTTTTACACCAGATTTCCTGGCTTTCCCTCCTCTTTTAGCGTTAATTTGGAGAACTGAGGTCTGCCAAAATAACTGCAGCTCCATCCATTACATCAGCTCGAGGCTGTCCCAATACACAGAAATGCAGCATGTCGGCTCTTGATTCCAGCTGAGCCCCCCAGCCCTTACACCAGGGATCCAGTCCATAAGTTCAAACCCACCTCCAGCCAGAGTGGGCAGCAGAAGCATCGTTGTCCCTTTCCAAAAGTGAGCCGTAGAGAGACGAAGACATTTGCAGAGAGCCAAAAGCACCCTCCCCCCCTAAAGAGACAAAGTCTGCATCCTGCAAAGGTCTCTTCCTGCTTCACCCTTCTCTCTTTGTGCCTTTTCCTACCCAGAGAGTTTGATATTACTCACTGGAAAAATGTCAGAGTCTAATCCCACCCTGGGGAGCTTCTCCTCCATGTTACATCTGAAACGTTCCCCTTTCCATTTCCTTTTAGGAGCATAAATCCTTTGGGCAATGACTGTGGTTCTGGACTACAGCCGTTCTCCAAAGCCAAGGAATGTGCAGAATAACGTCTCCCTGCGGAGTGCCAGGAGTCAAGCACGAGCTGAGCAATGCAAGGGGGAGGCTGTGCTTTCAAGTGCAATGCAGTGTCATTCTGGTCAGCCCACGGCTCAGCATCCCCACGTACACAGGTGCTCGCTGGAACATCCTCCTGAATGTCCCTGCTCACACACTAAAGGGAAGAGAGACCTCTCCCTCCTGCAGCCTCTCCTGCTAACGCAGCTCTGACCACCATCCAAAGAGACTAATTCCTCGGATCCGGGAGGATTTCGAAGTTTCTTTTGAAATGTGTTGACTCAGCCCCACTTTTGGTCCCAAACCCAGTTTGTCTGTCACACACCACAGTCCTTTCACCCCTTCCTGCAGGTGGAGTGAAGGGACTGAGGCCACCAAGCATGCTCCCACGACCGGTGAGACCAAGCACAGCCTCACCTGGCCATCAGGAGCAGCACAAATAACCTCAGCACTGAATCTCAGCTCCTTGAGCACCTCTGGACACCTCCTTGCCCAGACAGACCCGAACACCTGCCTTCACCCTCACCCCCTCCCAGCCTTGCCCTGGAGCATCCCTCGGGGTGGCCTTACCTGGGAGGCTGCCGTGCCTGGAGAGCTGCCTGGAGAGCTGGCCTCGCACAACAGGACCTAGAAGCAAAGGAGAAGGTGTGGGGATGGTTTTCCACTCCACCGTGATGACTTTCTGGTGACCTCCCTTCACATAAGCACACCCCTGGGGGAGGTATACAGGGAAAGGGAGAGCACCCATCGCATGAAAAATGATGTCCAGAGACTTGGGAGTACGCCATGAACCCAGCCAGGTTTTACAGGGCTTGAATTGTCTTGGAGTGCCTCTGGTAGACACTCTGCTGCATCCCTCCAGAGCATTTCATGCTGCTTCGAAGGGATGAGGAAGCTGAGACCACCACCTTCACCTAGGAAAAGGGTCAGCACAAACCCAGGTACCGTTCTGCTTGAAGAGATGCCCTTGCACTAACAAAACCTGGCCAGTTTTTGAAGGGAAAATGATTGCCAGAGTTGTTCTGTAGGAGCAGGGACAAGGTAATGGGCTACTGCCCTGGGACGAGGAAGCTCTCTGAGCAAGTGAACCGGCCTCCAGCCCAGTCCCCTGGGACACTTCGGTGCTTCCTCACCGAAATCCCTCCATAGGAGGGAGCCGTGGAGGACAGCTATCCCTAAAAATCTGTAGGAATTTTGTGCTTTCTGGGCAGGAGGGCAATGCCTATGGAAGAGCCCCAGGTGGATTGTTAATTCATTTGGTTTCCTTTCAGAAGAATAGTGAGCTGAAACAAAACATTTCTCCCTCTCTGGTTTTAGCTGGTTGCTACTGAAAAGCAATATTCCCTAGAAACAAGTTAATAAAATGTGGAGAGGCAGGTTAAAATTACACTTAATCTTGATATATTGTTTGAAACGAGGGCAATAAAATTCTTTATTTAAAGCTGCAGAAGGAAATGTTTTTTTTTTTTTTTTTTTTTTTTTTTTATGCCAAAAAAAGGCTTTCATCACTGTTTCTTGTATTTTTGATGTATTTGCAAGTAGTCTTAATTAACCCCAAACCTGCATTTTTTCAGCAATACATGGTTCACGTGAGCGTGTTTGCAAGGCTCCACTTAGGAATTGTAACTACCTCGGTACGTAGCAAGCAAATTACAACAATAATTAAAGGCAGAATTAAAAAACCGCCCGTGTGCTCCTAATATGCAGGGGGAAAAAATATTCGTCTTACGTTAAGTCAACAAAATAGTGGATAATGGAGAACAGTTAATACATTTTCCTGAGTGCTTTTTGATAAAGGCCATCAAAGAGGCTTTTAAGGAAACTCAATAGCCAAAGCGGGATTGTCTAGCTTCCACAGTGTATTAAAAGCTTATTAAGATGGAGAAAAGAAGAAATGGAATCAAGAGTTCATCCTCAACTTATAAATAATATAATAATAGGACATCCCTGAGAGTCCATCTTAGGATGAAAATCTTTTATTAACGATGCAGGAGAAAAGGTGAACAGTCAAGTGGAAAAATTTTGCAGAGAACAGAGAATAATATGAGCTGGCCGAGGCCAGGGAAACTGCACGGGGACTTAACGAAGGCGTGTTAATGAAGAGCCTGCCAGCAGGTTAATTGAGACGCCGAGCAGTAGAAAGCAGTGTGTGTGAGAAGGCATCGCTCGAGCTTTTCATGCACCTTGGTGGGTTTTAAATCAGCCTTAGAGATTCGGGGGGGGGGGAAAGGAAAATAAGGCAAGACCCCGGTGCTGTGCTGGGCAGACAAAGAAATGCTTGCTCAGCACAGACAGCAGGCTGCGTTGGGCAGGGGGATGAGAAACCACAGAAAATATAAAAAAAAAACACCCTCAGGAAATAGTCTTGGGCTCTCATTTTGGTGCTGGCCACTTCCCCTAGGGACAGACAGAAAAGATTAATGTCTGCCCAAAGCCCTTTGTGAAAGGCATGAAGGTTTTTACAATGAGGAGGGTGCGACAGGGGAGTCAAGAGGAAAAAGCAAGGAGAAAGCCGATGGAAGCTTTGCTACGATCATAAAAACACAGGGCTTTTAATGGAAAGCCCCCGTTAAGAAATACCCCCTTCCAAAATTAGCCGAGATAAGGTTGGAGGTGGTAAGAGACAGAAACCACGATGCTCAGGGGTTTGGGGCACAGCGAGGTTTGGGGGAATCCCCCCCCCCGAGCAGGGCAAGCACAAACCAGATGGCTGTGTCCTGGGGTTTCTTCCACCTTGGGCTGAAATGTCTCTGCCAGGCATTGCCAGAGGCAGGACGTGGAGCCAGGCTGATAAATCCTCTCCCGGTCTTGCTCTCTAATGTAATAGTTTGCATTTTCGGCCTGCCCATGTATCATTGCTAGATGGGCCGGGGCACTTAATCCCCCTGGGCTTGTTCATTATTAGAAAGCTTTTCAGTTTTCCCTTAACGTCCTTCAGATCTGATGTGATTACAGGATCCGGCCAGGGCTGAGTCCATATTCCGGGGCAGGAGCAGTAATTTGACGAGGGTGGTGCAGCCTGGGTGGGGATGGGCAGGGGACCCTCTGCAGGCAGAGAAGGGGCAGGTGATGAGGGAAAAGCCACCCCCTTTCTAGAGCTCTATCCATAATTTTAAAATATTTTCTATGGTTCCTGAAGCACAAGCAGTATTTCGCAGATCTGCTCCCATCATCAAGCTTCACCCGGTGCAGAACATTTGTTAACTCCATGCCCTGTACTAAGGGCTGCTGGTATATGGGGTCCCAACACCGACCCCACTGCCCCGTGGAGGCAGCCTGAGCAACCAGAGCACTGCTGATCCCGAACCCAAGCTTTAGCAGGAACAGGAGCTAGGCTTCCCCCCTCCCCTCTCATTGTTTATGGGAGAATTAATCAGAAAATTGCAGCCCTGCCAGGCTTTGAGGTTGGAGCTAAATCCCCTCAAATCGGTGTCACTGAGCTCCCAGCCTCCGATTATTTAAATAATGGCTTGATATATATATTTTTAATTTTATTTGATGCTAGCCTTCAGAAGAAAACAAACACATTAAAAAAAAAACAACACTGTTTTTTGTTTCAGATCAGATGTAAAATGGCATAAATGGTAAAGCACAGCTTCGCTGGATGCCGCTTCCTAGCTGGCTATGCAGGTAGGTGAGGGCAGGCATTGCCCTGTGTGCACAAAAGCCTGCCTGGTACGAATATCCTGGTGGGATGGCCAGGAGGAAAAGATAAGGGTGCCTAAATCTGCGCATTTCCGCCACCTCTGCAAGGCGGCCAAGGAGATGCCAGCTCAGATAGGGCCATGGGTGGAGATGGGGTTAAGGAGAAGACCTCCTAGGGAGCAGCAGCACGGGGGTGTGCAGGTAGGTGCTGGCAGAGCCGGGGAAGGGAAGGTGGTGTAAAACAGCGAGATGAGAGATAAGGCTGAGATGGAAATGAGGGTGCAGTGTCTGCTCCTCGTGGGGCTCCAGGGTGGTCTAATCCCCGTGCCCACCCATCAGCACGGGGCTGCTGAGAAGAAGGAGTGGATGGACGGATTCCCCTTCCCTTTCTCTGCTCCTGGATGCAGGATCCTAGGGGATCACCTCCGATGGGTGCTTGGCCAGCCTGTCCCCAAAAAGGAGACGTGAGCCCTCCCCAGGGACCTGCCTCTTCGGTGCTGCCCGCCACTGCTGCCGCGGAGAGAAAATGCTTAGTGATGCCCAGCCGCTCTTCTGTACTGACCTCAGTGTTTCTATTCTTGGCCTTTCTCCTGTGACCCTACATTAAAACTGATCATTGTCCATTTTATAATTAAACTTTGCCTGATGATGAACTGTTTTCACATCTTCTCCTTTCTAGACTAAACAAACCCCGTTCCTCCAACATTTCCTAATAAGCTATGGTTACTAAACCTCATCTTATCACTCGTACTTCTCCTCTGGACTTCCTCCAGCTCCTCAACATCTTTCTTAGCTCGGCAGTCCGAGGCAGGCAGGGCATTGCAGTCCCAGCACCAGGCTGAGAACCACGCACCCACGTCTCCCTCCACCGAGGACGATGCAAATATGCCGCGACCTGGCATGCATTGTCCCACCAACCCAGAACGCGGGCCTTTTCTCAGCTTTTTTTTTTCTCACTTTTGCCCCATTTTGCACTTAGGTGTGCAGAACATCTCAGCTTCTTCAGTGAGCTCCCACCCCCTTGCTTTTGGGCTGCTCAGGGCACCCCGTGCGCTGTGCGTGCATCGTGCTGCGCCGGCAGCGAGCTGCTCCGGGAGCAAGGAGCCAGCTGTGCATCTGCTGCCATCTGAGTTCATCTAGATGATGTTTCTCAGCTGCAAAAACCTCGCTTAGAAGACAAGGGTGTAGTTCCTGTATGAGCTGCAGCCAAGCCTAGCGGGGACCGTTTCAGGCAGGAAACCTCCAAAGGGCAGAGAGAGATGGGGAGAGGTGGGGAGTGGGTGGGGGGCGTTTGTGCGGCTGCGACTTGCAGAGTGTGATGCTCGTGGGCTGGTGTTATCAGCTTGGGTGTTGTTTTTTTTTCTTTTTTCTTCTTCTTATTATTTTTTCCCCAGCCATTTTCTGTGTGTGCTCCTGAGCTCAGCAGGTTCCACCCCGGGATGCTCAGGAGGCTGATAAGAACAGTGGGGGAGTGGAGGGGGGGGGGGGGCAGTGGCTCTGCCAGCTCCCCCTGGGGAAACTGACACCCCCTTTGTGCAATTTGGTGTTTAATGAGTAAACTCAGCTCTGCTTTGCTGCTAGTGTCATTTGGGTCGGCTGTCAGCATGCTGGCGGGCTGCCTGTGTGCGGTGGACCTTGCAGGCTCTATGGTAAGAAACCCCTTGGTATCAGGTCTGGCAAGGTGCACGGAGGAACCCAGGCATGCTTCTGCTCTCCTCGCAACAAAACCAGCTTGAGAGACCCATGAGGACATGCAAGTTACAGATACTGTTGCTTATAACCTAGAACCAAACCCCAGCACCTAGATCCTGGCACACATCTGGCACAGTGGATGGAGCCCATCGATGCTCACGCCTCAATATTTGGGCTGCTTGGGAGCAATCTGGACCTGTCAGCACAGACTCAGCTCAAAACCACAAGCACCAACACCAGGTGCACCGAGATCTGAGCTCCTGGCCCTGTCCTGAGCCTAAAACCACTTATTCCGGATTATTTTTTTTCCTTTACCCTGCCCCCAGCTCCGCACTGTGTTTCCGATGTGGGCTCCCCAGCCAGCGATGCCGGTTCTGTTTGGGATGCCCTAAAACACCCCCACCCTCGCCCTGCAGCAGGGTCGGGCCCCCAGAACTCGAGACAGGAATGTTTTGCCCACTGACCCCGGGGCTGCAGATTGCCCCGAGCTGAGCCAACACCGACAGCCCCCTGACGAGCAGCCCTGGAGAAAACAAAACTCCCCCGAGCCACGGAAAATGACCAGAGCCTGCAATTCCTCCCTTGCTGTCTGGAAACAGCCGGGGCTGTGTTTTCCGAAAGGTTAAAACACAGGGTAGGGATGTTATTTTAGGGAACGGCTGAGCCCCATCAAACCTCGTCCTGTTTGTGCAGATGCGGAGCTGGGCTGGGATCCAGGCCGCCGTCCTCCCCCCGCGGGGAGGGCTTTGGGCTGGGAAAAATGACGCAAAGGGGGTGCAAAAAGGGGCTGATCTGCAGGTGGTGCCAAGCTGTTCCAGCCACGGAGCACAAACAACTGCGAATGAAAAAAATCCCCCCCCCCCAAAAAAAAAAGTATTTCAATACCTGTAATTAATGGTGGGGGCACCCCCCCACAGGAGGCTGCTGGAGGTCACTCTTGGATGTGGATTTTGGCTGGAGCGACCGTGTCTGCGGTGAGGGGATGCTGTGTGCAGTATGGGACCCTCCGTCACGGTGTGCACCAGCGTGGTGATGGAGTGGGGCTGGTCTTTGGACCTCCACAGGGCCCCAGGAGCTGGCCCCCTGCTAAAGGAGGTTCCACCTGAGCCCCTGATCGGTGGGGACATGGATAAGGTCCTGCTAGACCCCAAGTCTCGCTCAACATTAACCCTTCTGCTGGCAGTCCATGCTTTACCCTCCCCACCTGCACCCCAAGGTCCTGACATTCATCCACTTCTGAGAAATCCCCATTAAAAAAGAAACCCTTGGTGGCAGTGGCTGGGCTTGTCCCAGCAGCGCAGACCTAAGGACACAACCGGTGGGCTGCCAAACAGGGAGGAAAGTCCAGCCTGGAGGCTCCGTGCCGTGATTAATTGCTAATGGCCTGGCCTTCTGAGCAATGGCTTCAGGAGTGAATAATTGCCTGCTGCGGGTTCTCAGGCTGGATGAGTAGAGCTCGTGTTTGACACAGCCATTCAGCACCCATAGGCATGAAGCTCTGTGGTCCTGCGTGCTGCCTTGTCTCCTTCAGCTGCAGACAAAGGCACCGATCGGATCATTAACTCGAATTCCCCGACCTGTTTGGCTACCAGAAGGACCATCTATTACTGTTAGGCAGGGAACCCTTGCAAACAGGTCACCCCCGCACAACATTATTTTAACGTGTGCAATAGGCCTTCCACGGGAGAGCTTCCCTCTTTTGGTTTGGTGCCTGGTGTGTTTGTTTGCTTAATGGCCCTCTTCTGACATCGTGTCTCTGCTCTGCTGTGCCTTCCCTGGCACATAACTATCATAACCATATATATAACTATATAGCCATAACCATATATATAACTATATAGCCATAACCATATATATAACTATATAGCCATAACCATTCTGTGGGGCACTAGGTGGGAGCTGCAGCCTTTGTGGTGACCCGGTGCTCATCGCAGAGGTGCTGAGCACAGGGGAGAACCTCAGATACACCCCAAACAGCATCCCCAGCCTCTTGAGGGGCATGGGTACAGCATCTGCAAGGGGACCACAGCTCCAAGCTGGCTGTCCTCCCAGGTCGGCAGCTCCCTCCTGGGTCACTGGAAGGCTTGGTGGTGGTCTGTCACCCATGCCAGGATCCCTTCGATCTCTTTGTGGACAACGTGTGGCATGCTCATGGCTGATCGACCTCCCTCAGGGCTGCATTAAAAGGCACGCTGAGAAAGAGAGGCCCTGGGAAGGGGAGATTTACACCTCAGGAGGATGGTTGGTTGCTGACCCTACAGCTGACTCACAACCCCCTCTGTCCAGGCAGTGCAGTCCAGGTCCAGTTGATGGCCCAGCAGAAGCCCAAAGCAAAGCATCTGATGGGCACTGCACACCCACCAGTGTTTTACCCACAGCCCACGTGTCTCTGGGGGCTCCTGCTGGAGTCCTTGCGGAGATACCTACACCTCAAACTCTGCTGAATGCAGCTGTGTTGGACACCTAGCTGTCCCTCCAGACAGGCTCCTCATCCTGCCTTTTTTTTAATTTAATCCAAGATCTTGCTAATTTTCTGACAGTACGCAGAGCTGCTGATCTTATCGCTGGTGGGTCGCGGTGACCACCGCCAGCCTGGAGCTGCAGGTGCACGTGGGGAAGGCTCCTTGACCATCGTTCACATCAACACCTCTGCTCTAGTGACCCTGCAGTCCCTTCTTGGTGGCTTGTACCAAAAATCTTCCTTATTTTTTTTGTGCTGAAGTGCTCCCTCCTGCCTGGCTGTGGCACCCCGGGCTCTCCAGTCCCTTTAATAGTGACCTGCTTAGCCCTGGGGGTAGGAAGTCTTGGGGAATAATTTCAGTGTAAATGGTTAATCTGGGGGGAAAGTGATTGCTTTCGGAGGGGTTTTTAATGATTAACTACAGAAAGAAAAGCAAAGTTTGTGGAATAAAGAAGTGGGTAGGTTTGCAGGTGGGAAGGGAAGGGAAGGGAAGGGAAGGGAAGGGAAGGGAAGGGAAGGGAAGGGAAGGGAAGGGAAGGGAAGGGAAGGG